>OU015491.1:158096717-158365817 GCA_907164885.2 Dolomedes plantarius
CTCTTTCGTGGCATCTCTTTTTATAGAAAGAAACTAGTGTTGTTCAGTAGGGGCTTCATATGAAGACGTGGTAGGTAGCAGCTTCTCTTCAATATTTTCCTTTGGAATATAGTTTTTGGTACGGCCACTGCTCAAAATTTTTTCGAAAGTTTTAAAAATTTCTTTGAGCTGTTCTTCGGTTTCAATTTTTGCGATTTGTTAGTCAGGCAAAGATGACGATTCTTTGCCTATTTTTGGTTTAACGCCAAACAGGGCTTCATAAGGTCTTTGGCGTATTCCATCGTGGTATGTAGTATTCTTGACATATTGAACAAAGGGCAAAACATATGATCATTTATTTTCATAGTTATCGTTCATCTATAAATTTAACATAGTTTGTATAACCTGGTTGGCCGTTTCAACTGAGTCTTATGTTTGACTATGGCGGGGCTTTCCATGAACTATCTTAACATATTTCCACATAGCGCATAGTACCGATATGATTTGATTACTGAATTCCCTACCATTATCTGAATGCAATATAGCTGGGGCACCAAATGCTAAAAATATTTCTACAGGGTGATACTGTACTTCTTCAGTTGTCTCAGTTTTCAAAGTTCGTAGCTGGACAAACTTCGTTAAATGATCTTGATACACCATTATGAACTTATATTCACCTTCCCTGCATGACTGCAGGCCTATCAGATCGACTTGACATCTTGAGTTTAACTCCGAACTGACCATTAGTTTCACAACAATACCTTTTTTAGGTTCACTAAGCTTCATTTGACATAAATTAAAATACAACATTACAACTTCATATGTAATATTTTTGTATTTAACTTGCAATTCTTTAAGTATACGTGTTCCTCCATGGCCTATTCTGGTGAGAGTTTCAGATAGTATACTGAACAATTCACCATTGGTAACACAATACTGTGTATTCGTTTCTCCTGGTTTTAATGGTACAATTAACTTCTCTTCATCATTAGTTTTTTAAAACGTCAAAACGTTTTAATCGTCTGTAATCCAAAGGTGTACTGCACTTAGTTTCAGCAGAAATCACTGCAGAAAGTTTTTTAGAGTACTTTTCTTGGGAAAAATGAAAACAATTTTCTTCTCGTTTACTAATTAATGCACGTAACTTTTCCAGAAAAAGAAATAAATAAAAAGGTTCACTGCAGTAGCCATTCAATATAAATTAGGGTATTGGATAAAAAAACAAAAATTAAGAAAACGTTGCACACACCTGCAAACCTTGCAGAAAACTGACAAACAACAGTTTTCCAGTGTATAACAAACAGATGCCATGTGACCGCAATTGCGGTAGAACAAAGGATTTGATATTTTTTCGCCTCTCTGTTTCCTCGCCTCCTTGTTTCGATTTCCACCAGAGCATATGTGTGCTTGTCGACATACACCCGTGATGGTTCGAATGTATAAGAATATAAACAAATATTCGGTCTTTCCCCGACGTATTTCGTATGTGTTGACATTCACCGGAAAATGCCAACAATAGCGCCCTTTATACGCACGCTCTTTCTCGCGTGAAACCACAATCCCGCGCGATTGAGTGCACGTGTGTAGGTGCCGGAGATTAAGGGAAAGCTGCTTTGGAGCGTACTGGAAGTTTTCCCGCACGCTCGAAGCACTCGCGAAAGAGTGTACGTGTAAAGGGCGCTATTCTCCAATATCGGTCTTTCACGGTAACACACACACACACACACACACACACATATATATATATATATATAATCTAAAGAGAATATTAATTTACACAAACTCGTACACTCTTTCCACATTTGTAATATTCTGATAAATGTATTTCATTATTAAATCTAAATAGCAAGCTTAACCGTAACCATGTATTTCAAACATGACAACTCAAAGCCTTATCAACCATAGGTCTCCAGAATGCAATCTAGGAGTTATTTCGTTTCGCAATTAATGAACGTCTTCCGAAAAATATGCTTGTTCACGAAATTATGGTGGACTGCTAAGTATCACCTACAAAAATACATTGAAACTGATCACGGAGTTCTAAAGAAGTCATGCAGCCTTCGTCTTACTACGCACAAAGATTATGATAAGAAATTGACAAATTTGTTTTAAAATTCTCGTTTATTTTAATAAAAACATCGAGGGATATTCACTATATAACATGTTACTTTTAAACACCTTTAACAATAAATGCACTAAAGCAAATGACTAGTTTATATAATACAATTGACTATCTACATCTGAAATGATTAAGCCTTAGATATGAGTTAATTCCTCAAACAGTATGATAACATATCACAACCTAGCACGTCAGTGATTTGTGGGTGGAGTGGAATAAGCCTATACTACTGACTATACTTAATGCGGCTTACTACATTACATTAGACTTGGTTCAAACTAAAGTGCATAAAATTTGGGATGAAAACAATTGAACGCATACCGATTCCGATCTCTAGCGATGAATACTTTCCTCTTATGAATAATAGTATGTTCAATACAAACATGCTTGTGAATAGCTTGAAAGACACATGTATAGAATTTTTCAACTGAAAAAGTCCTGAAATAATACCTATGCCATCTCTTGCGATGACTTCATTCCTCTTATGAATAATAGTATGTACATTACATACATGCTTGTGAATTTCTTGACAGACACAAGAATAGAATATAAAAACTAAAAACGTCCTGAAATAATACCTATGTATAGGAAAATTACATATTATATAATGATTAAAAGGAGGATACGGTAAGATTTTCATTTTTCATTAGATATTTCTTTTTTTCAAATAATTTATATGTTCTAAAGAAATAAAATCTAGTTATCTGTTGACAAATAATCCTCCACCAAAAATTCACAATATACTTAAGTTTCATATTTCTTTCCAGATGTCTTCGTAATGCGATAAGCACAAAGCTAACCCATGAATGATTGATTTTGTCCATCGCGCGAAGTTGGAAAAGGAAGAAAACAAACTATTTCCAGACGCTGGTAAATTCTCATCAACTCCCGAAATTACCTCCATTTTTGCTGTAGACGGTAATACTTTTTCATATACGCTATACGAGTAGTTATTTTTGAGGAAGCTTTTTCTATGCGGGGGTTGCTATGAAAGAGAAAAAGATAAAATATGCTTCTTATGTTGTGACATAAAAATAAAGTCCGAAATCACGGGCTCTATAAAGATATCACTTAAAAGAGGGCCGTTTGAAGTTATGGAGGATGAATGAATTCCAGGGCAGATTTTTTATTTCCCGGTGTCATTGCTTGACGACAAATTTTATCACTTCCGTATATGTTTCATGTTCAAAATCATTCTGCAATAACTAAAAAAAAACTAATTTATGCATTTTTCCTTTGAATTTTTTATTTAATGAAGTTTAATGTTATTCTGCATCTCTTCGTTTAAGCATATTTTCTTAAATTTACGATAGTCTTAGTGACTGGATAACTGGGTAAAAAAGTTAGAAAAAATATTACATTTATAAATGTATATATTTACAGACAGATGTATATTATATATAGAGATAAATGTATGTGTATGTATTTGTATATATATATATATATATATATATATATATATATATATATATATATATATATATATATTGTAACTTATCAAGCCGGGCAGCACTCTAAACGGCCTTAAGTTTCGGGAACAGAATTTTCCGCCTTAGATTAATCTGCACCTATTCGATGGTCTCCTCTTAAAACGGCTACGCCATTCTGGCGAAGGCTTGAGCGTTCCTAGGCTGTCCCCTCATACCTAATGAGTGCTGGAATTTGAAAATAGACCAAAACACTCTCAGAACAATTGCCTGCAACTTTGGATCAGAAAAACATTATTATTATTGGTTTAAAGTAATTTATATTGTGATAATTTTTGTTATTGACAATGAATATTATTGAGAAACCTTAATGAGTTTATTCTTAATAATAAAATACCATATAAAATCTTTACTGTAATAAGTAGTGCAATATTTTTATTTGTGAATGTTATATTAAATAATTTTTTTACCCATACAGCCTTCACATTTAGGGAAAAGGAAAACAAATTTTGTTCCTATGCAGGAACAAGGAATACACCTACATAAGGAAAAGAGCAACAGTGTATTTCGAAAAATAACATTTGATTTCTCTAGCCGATGTTTTTGCCGATAAATTTCAGTATTTTGGGTATCAGAGTTATTCAAGAAGCACTTTTCTATGAGCAATGCAACATGTTCTTAAAATCTGTGGGGGATTTAAGGGTATTTTCTATTTAAAGATTATGGCTGCTATAAGTAGTATTGTCCGCTGAGAATTTTACCTTCTGAAGACATATGTAAGCATAATGGTGATCATTTTACATTGAATTTATGCTACAGCGTAGGAAAATTCAGTGTCCAACCTTCGTGAAAAAACTTCAGCATCAACTAAACTATGTAAATAAATAATCCATGTAAATAAAAAATGAAGATTATAATTTTTAATGAATAAAAACAATTTAACTTGACTTTTCATACAACTAAACTTACTCGAGAGAAGGAAATCATATAAATAAACTGATCCCATTCAACTAGTTTAGAGTTCTTTTACTTTAGTTCATTGTAAAAAATAGACAGATATTAATATAAAATATAATAACCCAGTTTTATTAGTTTATATACATTTATGAAAATATTTGGAGCATAAGAATTCCGTATCATTTGAAAACCTTAATGTAATATATTTTCTTTCATACTGAGATGTATAAAATTGCATATCGTTAAGCAATAATTCAATGTTTTTGAAAGCTGCTGCTTTAAAGGTTAGGATTAGGCTTACGAATTATATTTCTTTCATTATTTGTTGCAATAGAGTTTTGAAAATGTGTAAAATATAATTTTCTATGGAGATACTTTATATAAAATATATTACCATTCAAAAATTTTATTTTGTATTTTTGTCTTCAAAGCCTTAATCCGTGATACATGGTAAGCTTTTAATAATTTTAGTGAAAATATGAATTTTACCATGTAGTACAGTGGAATCTCGATTTATTTTTTTTAAGGGATCTACTGAACTGAACGATAAATGCGGGAACATAAAAAAAAACAATGTGATGGTTGGGACTGGGTGAAATGAACGACACATACGGGAAAACAATGATTCGGGGAGAGATCCATCGAAATTCCACTGTATATTAACACAAAAAAGATTTCACTTCTTTGTGTACAGAAAATATTTTTTCTATAGTGGAAGATAGAGATTTTGATTTAAGTTTGCGAAAAATAATAATTCAAATGGATCTTAACCCCCCCTCCCCCATAAAAAGGTACATTCTTAACTGTAAAAACATAATCAAAACAGGAAATCCCTTTAGATGTCAGTGGATTTTTTTCCACTTATATAGTACATATTTAAGGCGACAATGGACCATGAAAAACTTTTTTTTTTATTTACCAACCAATCGCTATGAAATTTTGTATACTCATACAGTGTTGTTTAGAGATGAAAATTCTAAATTAAAAAAAATCAGAATGTAATTAATTAAGATATTAATTAAAATCAGTTCGTTAATTACTCTATTTAAAAATGTTCCATGCGCATCAATTTTTGTCTCAGCTATCTAATTTTCTTTCTTAAGCTAGCTTTCTTAAACTTTCTTAATCAAATATTTCTACTAACTTTATATAGTTATAATAAAAGTTAGTAGAAATATTTGATTTACAGTCAAATTTATAAAAACTAGAAAAAAAAATCGATAAAAATAGGTCATTTTATGCAAAATTTTATCAAATTTTTTTTTATTTATTGCAAAAGTTTTAAGTTGTTTTAAAATAGTATTATGAATTTATTAGTGTTTTATTCTAATATATACAAATAATCATTTTATGAAATTTTATGAAAATTCAAGAAAAATTATGACGCATGGAACATTTTGAACTAACCGAAACGACATGAAAACTTGTTTCGAGAAAATAGCATTTAAAATTTTAATTTATCGTAACATTTCCATTGTTTACATTTGAAAAAATACTTATAATTCGGTTAATAATGATCGGATCAACAAATTTTTTTTAAAATTTAAAACTGATGAGTTGAAGAATCATTTTCTGAAGGAAAAAAAAATAATTTTGGGGACATATTTTTCTCAATCTGAAGGTCCATTGTCGCCTTAACAGTACGAAATAATTTTTAAAAAAAATTCTGAAAGAATATTTATCAAGAATTTTTACTTGTATAAAAAGTATACTCAAAAATATACTTGTTAAGTCTGGTGTGTACTAACCCTATTGGATTCGCTCACCTGAACGTTGACCTATAGAGAAAATTTGCCCAAGGATTGCCGTCTTGAATTTAAAGATTTTTTAAAGAATTATTCCCTGGAATAGAGAAAAAAATTTTACGCCTGAGGATATTTTCGTTTTTTTTCAAAAAAAATGCAAATAATATTTTAAAAGTTAAATTGTTCGGGGGAAAAATCTAGTATAGTGTGTTTTAAAGGCTCATAAATTCCTTTGGTGGACAAAATTTTTAAAAGGAATCCTATTGCAAGGTGCAGAAACGTTCAGGCTATCTGAAAATAAATCTTTATTTGATTATCAGTATTTATGTAGCTGTAAATAGTAGATACAGTTTCTCCTTAGATTAACATTGTGGTGAGTGAATCCAATAGGGTTAGTACAGAGCAGTCTTAAAGTCGATGGTAAGCTGTTACATAAGTTTAAAGTGTCATGGATGACTTTAAATGGGGAGTAAAAAATTCATTCAAAATTATGTATTTTTTGTTTATGTAAATAACAATTATATAGTTTACTTTTTATTAATAAGAAGGAATGTTCGATGTTGATGAGTTCGATGTTGATGATTTTCTCGTAGTGATATCAACGACTGAATATGAAGCAACAATAAATGCAAGCAAAGAATTGACTAGACGAAAACAAAATAGAAAAACTTAATGAAAGGAATACCAGTAGAAAAAACATGTTGCGAAATCTTCAAAGGCGGCTATTTTTAGAGAATTTTACTGTGCAGAGAATACTTAATTGGAAGCCTAACAAACGGGAGTGACAATCGAATTTGCAAGTAAAGTACAAAATTACTGCATTGCATTTCTATAAATAATATCGAATGTGCTTTATAGAAAATAAATTGCGACATACAACTATGGAGCATAGCGATAAAAGTGTGAAAACTTAGCTAATTTTTAGAGATATGTTCCTTTCTATTATTAGCATGAGAAAAAAGTAAAATAATAACGATAGATGCATCTTTAAATTCCCTTTTTTTAGTGTATGGCAGATAAAAAACTGCAACTTAAAAAAAATATATACATTTATGGCCCTTTATAAAAAAGAGACCGATGCAAGGGACTTTAGTGACCTTACATTTTTATACTGTTTTAGATGAATCCATCAACTGAAAATTTCATAAAAAAAACGCGGGTTCTTTTTATGGGATTTCTATGAATATATAACCTACTCCAAGATTGCAAGGAGTTTTCAGCGTACAGTCTTTTGAAATTTCTTTTCTTTTCAGCCAAGTTTCAACATTTTAAAGTGGAATGGAGGAGATTTATATGCAATTTTCATAAAATGGTTTTTTAAAAAAGAAATTACATGTTGAATACTTAAATGTGTTGCATTATGAATAATTCTTTTCAGGCAATAATATAATTTGTTTCGTCTTTCGCTTAAGAAGAATGTAGCATAATGGTAACATTATATTGAATTCTGTCAGATTTTGGACTGACAATTCTGGAGAAAATATCTCAAGCTTGGGGTATTTAGCGATGCTTGAATGTGGGGTACCGAAATATGCTCAATCATATTATACATGAATTTCTACTTACTTCTATTTGTTATTTCTCTTGATTTTATCTTGATAACTACTTTACACTGGGAATTAAATTGAGAAAGATAAAAACAATTACATCCTGAATATTCAAAAGCTATGTATTAAAAATTATTCATTGCTCGCAATTCTCTAATTTCTTTCATTATTAATTTTGGAAAGTTATAGCTTAGTGATAACAATAAGTTGAAATGTATAAGACTTAATAATGAAAATTTTGCAGAATTTGCTATAGTAGTAAAGTTAATGTTTTTTACTACAGTTTAATCGTTAAATTTTAAAATATGATTATCTTGTTACTTATAAATTTTTGTCTATCAAATTTATTATTCCCCTCTATTTTATCATATTATCATATATTACCATACATTATCATATTATCATATATTACCATACATTATCATATCTTCGCAAAAGACAACATATAGTTGTCTTTAACATTTTGTTCATATTTGGTTGATACATTCCCGGAGGATACATCACAAAGGATTTCCAGTTGCGAAATAAGTTGTTAAAAAACAATGGAAAAATGTTTCTTGTCTGTAGCAATAAACAGTTATAAACAGTAGTATGCCATTCATTAATAATCATCTGGGACACCCTGAAATATGCATTATAATGTTAAATATAATTAAAAAACTGAATATCTAACATCTATTGTTCTTCTGGATTTTATCATACAGTGATGCATGTTCATCCAAGTCAATACAACTTTTCTTTCAAACATTTTTTCATAGCTGAGGTATCACATGGAAAATAATTTACAAATGTTGAGAATTCATTAAGAGGAAATAAAAATCTGAAAACAAGTTTGTTCTACAAAGCAAGACGCGTAAAGTAAACTGTAAATCCGTCCGGTTTCATCAAGAATGATAAATACATATCGCATAAAAAGACGTGTTCGAATGGAGAATGAACTGACAAAATTTAATCATAATAACATTAAGCAATTTAAAGACTAGAAAACAGATAATGAGTGTAAAAAATTTAGTTAAAATTAAATTATGATTTGTAAAAATAATTTAATTTTCCTATAAACAACAGACATTTCACAATCACGGAAATTTAGAGGTTTAATAACTTTTTCAAATACAGGATAGGCAGGACTATCTTTAGGCTCCTCAAAACCAAATTCAATACAAACAAAAAATTACCAATACATCATAGTGTAACTATGTACTTTATAAATTAAAGTTACAGTTTCAATAATGCAGGATATTACTTTAGGTAAGAAATAGACATTATAATACACGTTTCACCAAAATTCACTCACACACACACACACATATATATATATATATATATATATATATTGCTACGAATTTTACGAGTCTATGGTAATCTCGCCAAATATAAGAGTTCTTGCCAAATTGGCGATGGATTTGGTGATTTATTTTGCTCACCAAATTTGGCGATATGATGCCAAAAGGGTTGCCAACCTTCTAGACCATTCTGGATAGAACTAGTGAATCTAGCTGCTTAACCGATAGAGGGCGCTTTGGGAGTCCATAAATATACCTGACATTAGAATTAGAAGTCAGTATTATTTTCTGCTGAGAATTGAATGTATTGAAAGTGCGTTAGGCATGTATTGTATTGAAGACTCTGTTATCCTGACTTGTGATTTTTTTAGAGTTTTCTGCTGTATAGAAGACAATTGTTACGTGTTTTCTGTTGAATTTGTGTATGTGCCTGAAGAGTTTAGAGAATAATAAATTTTATTTTGTGTGAATTTTCTGAAGAGATTTTTATTCAATCCTATCAAACCCCCAAAACGGAACAATATATATATTTATATATATATATATATATATATACACACACAAAATTTCGGTATACATAAATTTTATAAAATATATAATGTACATAAATAATCTCTATATTAGCAAAATTCAATAATTTGTCTGCAGTGTAAGACAGCAAGCGTAAAATCATCTCTCTAATGAATGATATCACGCTTTGGAATATTCAAGAATTCGTAACTCTGAAAAGAGTCGAGGAATTCTTTGATGTACTTTCTGAGAGCGAATAGGTAACTAAGGTGAATAAATATTATCCACTTCTTAGCATTACTTCTATGATCTATAAAGTATGCAGAAAGTATTATATAATATTCTTGGAGAACGGAAAAGCGTGCTTATAAACGAGCATACAACAATTTGTTCCCTTTTTCGCCCGTAAATATGAATACAGAAATTTATGGGAAAGTAATATCGTCTTATGTAAGAGTTCATAAAATCTAATAAAATGGAAAAAGAAAAATTCAGCGGCATATAGAAATAAATAAGTGATAAAACATATGTAAGGTAATGGTTTATTCATCAGCTTTGTGATGTAGGAACAAGTGTGGAAGCGAATAGGGAAACTTTTCTAGGTCAAATATTTCTGATTAAAAGAAGCTAGCAGACATTTCTCCTTATTCTAGGTCTATGAAATAATGCAATACGTACCTTTCTAAGAATTACTAATCTCAATAATATCTGCACCACATTTATTTCTATTGTATTTGCTCTCAGAAAGATGAAATTTGCAAGAACTGTAATTCAATTTACTTAGAAACAAGAAAGGTCTGTTCTCTAAATATATATATATATATATATATATATATATATATATATATATATATATATATATATATATATATATATATATATATATATATATATATATATATATATATATATATATATGTGTGTGTGTGTGTGTGTAGATAGAATTTACGGTAAAGAATCATCCGAATTAAATATTGCCTACATGCATGAAATTCTTACTCCTGCATATATTAGATTCTTAAAATTTGACATAATGCAATAAAAATTTTTAAATCTATATGTTTAAAGTTAATATCTAAGTATGCATGTCTCGCTACCCTTTTCAATGTATATATATACTAGATTTATTTACCTGGTTTCACTCGGGATTCAGTTTATTTTTTAATGAATAGCCTCATGTTATGATGTTCTCAAGTTATAACAACTCTTAAACAAAATAATTTAATTTTTGTCAGTAGTAAAAAATTCATTTAACTAAATTGTTGTTATTTTAATACTCTCCTGTACACAACATTTTTTGTTTCTTTTTTATCATCTGCGACAATGTATAATTCTGATTAATTCCCTGCTCCAGACACTCCCACATATAGCTGACCATGCGAAAATAATTCTTCTGTGAGATCCAGTCCAGTGCTCTTTTCTTTTGGGCATTTTAGAGCATTAATTTACTAATAGCTAGTCAATATTGTTTGAATGGATTTATTATTATAGAAAAAGAATCAATAATGTTTGAATAGATTGAGAGCACATTCAATATTAAAATACAGAAAATCTGATAATCATTATAGAAAAAGTATATACATGGTCGGAATTTGTTCTCAAAACTAAACCGTCTGCTACGTTTGAATGCCACTTTCAAACTTTCTTAATTAGAATATACACGTATTTCATGATTGTAATTATTTCTCAAAACTGAATCGTCTGCTTTGTTTCAATGTCACTTCAGGTATCGTTGATACCGTGCAAACTTGTTCTAACATAATTCGGGAATGGAACGTCGTATCGGATGAAAATAGCTACATTCATCCTAATTTTTCAAGAACATTAAACCATGTAAATTTTTATCAAGGTAGGGCTCACGGTTCTTGAGTTTTTGTGACTCACACATACAGACACGACCCATTTCCCGTTTCTGATTTATATATAAATATATATATATATATATATATATATATGACACGTTTCGTATCCATATGTCATGTTTCGTATCCATTTCGCTATTAATTAAAGACAATCGTGGACCGAATGATTAGATGAGATGACAGAGATCGCTTAAATTCGTTTTTTTTCATTATTACTATCAGAGCTCCATAATTATGCAACCACTCCACCCAGGTTCTCTATCAAGACATACGTCTTCTCTCAATCAGATCTCTGTGCCGACTGACTAGCTTTTCTTTGTTAAAATCCGCCCAATCTTTCCGCTGATTCATTATGGAATGTTCTCCACATTTCTCTTATGTAACTCTTTATGTAACTTGCTCCTGCCGAAAAATATCTCTTTTCTGAACAGCACCCGTCTAGTGGCGACCCCTATTGCTATTTTTTGCATACCCTTCATCATGTGCTCAACCCTTCATCTTTTATGGCGAACTTTCATGAGTTAATAATTTTTTATTGTAAATTCCCCTTTTTCCCTGACAAAAGCCCCCCTAGGTACAGATGTGTTAGACTCACCTCGTTGCCAAGTTGGCGATTTTTGAAGTTTGGCGATTTTGTGTTTGGTGTGGCAGCCATTCGATTTTGGCGAGATTTTGCTATTTTGTGGCAACCCAGTTTGAACGGCTAGTTGTGTGTGTTTGTTTACGTGATATAGTATGGCAGCCATGTTCTTGCGAAATATTAATGACGTATTTTGGATAGCATTAGAAGTAGATTTTACTTTGGTGTTGCCAATTTGTGTTTTTGTTGCTTTTAGGATTTTGTTGTTGCAAGATTCTGGTGTGTCTTGTGTTTTGCGTCATTGAATGGTTTTATTTTAACATTCTTTAGTGCAGTTATATTATGTTGTGGCAACGGTTTTTGAATTTTTCGTTTATGTTTGAATTGAGCTTTTAAGTTTCAGCTAGGATGCAGCTTGGATACAATAATCTGGTTGTATATTTCAGTTTATTTTTGTTCATTTATTTATTATCTGTCCAGTATTTAGTGTAATTTAGAAATATCAGGGGATTTTAGTGTCTAAAATAGAGGCGATATAATGGAAATAGATCGTTTGAATTTGTGCTGTAATATATGTTTAATGAAGAAATATATATTTAACCAAGGTGTTTTTATTTTTATTTAAATTAGTTATTATTACTTGGACTGACTAGTTGTATTATACTGACTTTTTTAGCGGAGGGGGGGGGGCGCCCCCCTTACAAATTTTTCATTAATTTTTAAGGTTTTAGTTTTTGTATTTATGCAGCCGTTTTTAGGTATATATTTTTAATACAGCCGTTTTTAGATACTTTTGCGTATGTTTTAAAGTAGCGGTTGATTATTTCTGTTTAGGTTTTGAATTTTAATACAGCCGTTTTTAGATATATTTGCGTATGTTTTAAATAAGTGGTTGATTATTTCTGTTAAGGTTTTGAAGTTTAATGTAGCCGTTTTTAGGTATTTTTGCGTATGTTTTAAAGTAGCGGTTGAGCATTTCTGTTTAGGTTTTGAATTTTAATACAGCCGTTTTTAGATATATTTGCGTATGTTTTAAATAAGTGGTTGATTATTTCTGTTAAGGTTTTGAAGTTTAATATAGCCGTTTTTAGGTATTTTTGCGTATGTTTTAAAGTAGCGGTTGAGCATTTCTGTTTAGGTTTTGAATTTTAATACAGCCGTTTTTAGATATATTTGCGTATGTTTTAAATAAGTGGTTGATTATTTCTGTTAAGGTTTTGAAGTTTAATATAGCCGTTTTTAGGTATTTTTGCGTATGTTTTAAAGTAGCGGTTGAGCATTTCTGTTTAGGTTTTGAATTTTAATACAGCCGTTTTTAGATATATTTGCGTATGCTTTAGATAAGTGGTTGAGCATTTCTGCTAAGGTTTTGAAGTTTAATAAAGCCGTTTTTAGATATTTTTGCGTATGTTTTAAAGTAGCAGTTGAGCATTTCTGTTTAGGTTTTGAATTTTAATACAGCCGTTTTTAGATATATTCGTGTATGTTTTAAAGTAGCTGTTGTGGATTTGTGTCATGTTTTTGAAAGTTTATTATTGTCATTGGTAAATTTGTTTTGAATTTATTTTTATATTTGGTTTGTTATTGATATTTTGTGTATATCTATTATTTTAAGTCTAAAATGTCCGCGTAGACCTGTTTTGGCGACAAGTTCGCGACAAAATAATTTTGGCGACTAGTTGGCGCTAAGAGTTTTTTGTCTCCAACTTGTCGCCAAGGGAGGTGCGTCTGGCACATCTGTCCCCCCCCCCCTTTATTTTAGTTTTTCCTTACATATATATATATATATATATATGTGTGCGTGTGTGTGTGTGTCACGGCTCTACAACCGTGCTCGAAGAATATGCTGAAAACTAGTCGTGGTCTGGTGGCATTTCAAACTCATTCATGTCCGTGAACCAGAAGAAAAGACAATCCATCGTTTAAGCTATTAATTTATTAAATTGGACTTATGTTGACCAGAGCTCCAACAAAGAGAACAAGGGAAGTCACTCCGTCCCATTCCTTCTCGAAAATACCGTAAGTCCGTACTCGATCACATATCCCGCGCTAATGCCTTTGTTCCATTGTTCAGACTAAGAATACAATGCTCAGGGGTGCTGCTTGCAAAAAGCAGAGTTTCGAGTGCAACGGCCTATGTAATTCCAAGCCAAAGTTGCAAGAGATTATTTCAACCAATGTACAAGTGCTGCCATCTGTCGACTTTTATGCTCACTAATCACAAACTCTTCGTTAATTTACTATATCTTCTCAATTTCAGTTAATTTAATTACTTTTATTCATTTATTTTGAGATCATTATTATTATATCATGATATATATATATATATATATATATATATATATATATATATATATATATATATATATATATAATTAATTAATTTATAGATATACATGTAGAGATAGGTGAGAGATATACCCTATACAGCTTCTTGGATGCACTGGAAGTTTATCAAAATAGACAATTGTATTTTGTATGCTCGTTTTACTTTTAAAATTTTTGAGTGCTTTTGAAATTGTTCGTTGAAAGGTGTAGCACTTCAATATGAACATGCGCTATTAACATAATGTAAGACACGTATTTATATAATTCCCCAACTGAATGCTACTTTGACTACATATTTGAGGGGTTCAGGACCGGGAAATTTTATTTTTCAATACAGTGGTACCTCCGTTTACGAACGACTCGGTTTACGAACGATTGGGTTTACGAACAAACCCCGTAGATGTGCTGCCATCTGGTGATCTGCGATGGTTTCATTCGCTACACTTGCTTCGGTACGCGAACGGTCGATATCTCAAGCTCAGTTGGGCTTTCTCCAGCACAGCTTAATCATCGGTTTCTCATGTATTTCACAGATATTTTTTGTAATATTTTTGTTAAAATTAGCCCTCAATATGGCTTCCAAGAAAATGCTCAGAGCAAGTCATAGTGCTGGAAGGAAACCTAACCTAAGTATTGAGAAAAAGGACATAATAGCTAAACATGGGAATGTGCGTATTTCTGTTCTCGCCACACAGTTTGGGATGGCGAAGTCTACCATTTGTACTATCTCAAAAGCAAAGAGGTAAAAATCATTACCAGTATGGTTACGTGAAAAAGAGCTTGCTGGTGATTGTATTTGTGAGGCTTTAATATGCGAAAAGGCTAAGACGTTGAACAGAGATTTGGTAGCTAAAACACCTAGTACAAATGATGAAAGATGTGAAGATTTTAAAGCCAGTTGAGGCTGGTTTGAGAAATTCCCCAAGCGATGTAGAATTCAGAGTGGGGAGGCTACTAGTTCAGATAAAAAGGCTGCAGATGAATTTGTTGAAGACTTCAAAATGTTTCTGGAAAGTGAAGGCTACATGCCAAACCAAGTTTTTAGTTGGGATGAAACAGGATTGTTTGGGAAAAATGCCTAAAAGAACCCACCAAAGAGGAGAAGGCACTTCCTGGGCACAGGCCTATGAAGGACAGGCTTACACTTTTATTGTGTGCTAATGCAAGTGGCGGTTGTAAAATTAAGCCACTCATTGTTTAACACTCTGAAAATCTTGGTTCATTCAAGAAAAATAATTTGCTGAAAGATAAACTGCCTGTAATGTTGCGAGCGAATACTAAGGCCTGGGTCACAAGAGTCAGTTTGATGGAGTGGAATATTGAGATCTTCCCACCAGCTGTCAAGAAATATATTTAGGAGAATAGTTTGTCCTTGAAGTGTCTTCCTGTCATGGATAACACTAATGCTGATCCTCCAAATTCCGATAAACACTTGGACATCAAGTAGAACTTCTTAAAGGTAAAATTTCTACCACCCAACACAATTTCTTTGCTTCAGCCTATGGACCAGAAGGTTCTGTCTAATTTTTTAAAAAAATGAATATCATGGCACTTTTTCAAGGTATTTTAAAGTCAGAAATGACACCTATTTGACTCAGAGATTTTTGGAAGCAGAACCTCGATATCCTCAACTTCATCAACATTATTGATAAGTCCTGGAGGAAGTTCTCTTATCGTACCTTTCAGTTTGCCTAGAAGAAACTTTGGCCAACATGTGTGCCAGAGAGAGATTTCGAGGGCTTTTATCATGAAGAGGTGGAGGTCAAAGTTATGGATGAGATAGTTTCCATGGACAAAACAATGGATTTGGAGGTCGAGTCTGATGATGTGGAAGGGCTGATGTAGGAAGACAGTGAAGAGCTCATCATAGAAGAATTGGTTTAGATGCAGAGTCAACAGGTGAACGCTATCCAGAAAGAGCATTTTCCAAAGATAGACAATGAGAGGTAGAAAGTTTCCCTTGCCATGATAAAAGAAATTTGCAGCGAGTGGAGTGAAGGCATTTATTGAAAAGCATCACTCTAATAAATAAGGGACCAACAATGCAGTTAATTTTCTAATTGACAATGTGATTTCCCACTTCTCTGAAAGACTTCAGAAAAGCAAAAGACCAGTTTCTTTAGATCCGTTTCTGGTACCAAAATCAGATAGTGAGATGGAAAGTAAACAAAGAGTAAAACACTAAAATCAGAATTGCCTAGTGATATTACGGAAGATGAATTACCTTCCAAGCAGTAACATCTGTAGTCCTCCCTCCCTTTTCAACAATCAACAATCTCCACGATCAATTATCCACTACAAAGCTAAAATGCGGTACTGAACAATTATCATGTGTTAATTCTTCATAATGAAGTCTGTTTTCATTTATTATCATAATTTTTTATTACTAAACCCATAAAAACAAGGTAAACATACCTATGTTCTCGTGGGTAAACGGATTAATTCTTCATCCATTAATTTATATGGGAAACACTGCTTCGGTTTGCGAACCAAGACTCGAAACGAATTAAATGCGTAAACCGAAGTACAACTGTATTTAAAATTCTTATGCCAATAAGTAAAAATGAGCCAGGGGTAGCTGAGTCGTAGCGCGTTGGGCTTAGAACTGGGGATGTTCGGTTCCAATACCGAAGAACGCCATTACATACCTTTTTGTCTAGATCGGATAGAGGCACCTTAAATCTCTGAACTCGGAATGTCTTTTTATAAGGTTAGACAGGGTTTGAGAGGGTATGAGTCTCAAAGATGTCGCCCCTGGGTGTTGCTCGGTCAAATTTATGGTGGAACCTAGGGAAGTCGAACTTTGACTTATGTGGTGCCATTGTAAACCAGAGTTGCGTTTCTCTGCCCACTGCCCTATATGGATCTGGTCTGGACTTTAATTATAATAATTTCATATTTAAATATTAATTATATTAATAATTAAATATTAAATTTAAATATTAATTTTATTAAAATTATATATTTATAATAATTAAAATAATTATAATAATTTCATGGTATTTATTTGAATTAAAAATATATGAATCCATACCCGGGATTTTCAAGCTCACAAAAAAAGAAAAAAAAGCTTCAGAAAGGAAGAGTAAAATCCAAGATGTTACGATCTTGAGAAAAGGCTGCCTCTTTAAATAATGATAAAGTATTCTGTATCCACTTGAAAATGTCTTCTAAAAATCTTTCTAAAATGGCATCTCAAAAATGAAAGCATTAAAGACAAGAATATGAGTTTTCTTTATATCTATGAAAACATGCAACTAATGATTTTTAAAATAAACTTAACGAGAAAAATCTAGAGGAACAAGTGATAAATGACAAAAATCTTATTTATACTAGCAGCTAGAAATAAAATATGGGACAGTACTTCGATATTTTTTTACGACGAAAGTTCCATCAATTAAAATAGTCAAGATGTTCCATGAACTTATAAATAAAACTATCATTTGCTCATATCTAAAGTTATCATTCTTATCTTTATAACTAGAGAATTTCTATATAGAACGAGTAAAGTCTTGATAGCATATAATAACATATGTTCTATTATCTTTCTCGGACTTTTAGAATAAAACTTCATAAATTGAACAGGACATATGACCCGGCGGGAGCCATGTGTTCAAATCTTCGGATTTAAGTTCAGGAAATATAAAAACAACGGCTGCAAATAATCATCTGGCGTGACGACAAAAAGACAAGGTACTTTATTTTCACACATAAACGTAGATAGAAAAGCAGAAGAGCATCGCAATGCTAATCTTAGCACAAAGCTAAATAGAACACAACCGTCTTACACAACCGTCTTAAAATTAACTCTGCTGAAAGACAAAACATTACTATGAGTTGCCAATCTATGAATACAGAACTATTCAAAATACGATTACATTTGGCTGACATCTAGGGGAGAAAGAATAAACTAAATACTTTCAAACAACATATATGAACATATACAGAGTTACATACACACCACACACACACACACACGTCTGTCAATCTATCTATATATCTATATAGATAGATTCTGCGATAGACTATATAGATAGATATATCTATATATCTATCTATTACGACCTATCTCTCTCTCTCTTTGTGTGTGTATGTATATATATATATATATATATATATATATATATATATATATATATATATATATATATATATATATATATGTGTGTGTGTGTGTGTTTGTGTGTGTGTGTGTGTGTGTGTGTGTGTGACGACACGGACGCGGAGCGAGGAACGAAGGCAGGAGTGGATGATATTTCGTTATTTAAATTCCTTGCTTCATCTACTTGAATTAGAAATGGATAAAAATGTCGCCCGGCCGTGCGGCGCGGTAGTTTAAAAATCAGTTCCCACAACATCTCCAACCTCGGACACACATATCACACCACAATTTTCTCTAACTACATTTTTGTTTTAAGATGCACGGAAATACAACTTCTCGTGGCAATGTACAAATGAAAAGAGCACACACCTATATGATGCCAGGTCTTAAATATACTTATCTCGCCATGTGATCGCAGTAGAGGTTAATTGGTTAAAAGTTAGCAAAAGGCGTGACTATTGCGCTAAAGTAGTTAAATGTAAACCCACGCTACGCATGTTTCGTTTTCGAGTAATATAGTCGCCTTTTAGAATTCTCGCTCGAGGGCTTTTAGAATAAAAATCGAAAATAGCTCGAACGCCCAAGATAATTTAGAATAACTGGAAATTAAAAGTGTTATGGGATTTTTAATGTTATATATATATATATATATATATATATATATATATATATATATATATATATATATATATATATATATATATATATATATATATATATATATATATATATACAGAGGCTGTTTTCACATTTTTTAGACGATGCATATTGCATTCACAAAACTAAATTACATAAAATTCTTGTGTTTTAAATGTTCTATTTGACATCCCTTATTCTGAACTATATTTCGACACCGCAATTTCCAGGATAATAATGCCTTTTGAAGTGTCAGAAGAGGTATTCTAACCCATTCCTCCTGAACAGCTTTCCAGAGTCCTGTAAGGGTTTTGGGACGACGTTTGGATAATGCAGATTTTAAAAGTCCGAAAGCACAAAAATCCATAGGTGATACATCGGGAGATTTAGTAGGGATATCAGTGAAGGGTATGGCCTTAATACAAGTTTTTTGTTCCATTTCTTTTAGGAAATTTACCGTGGATTTTGATGTGTGACTGCTAGCTTTGTCCTGATGGAGTCTCACAGATTGATGGCACTGTGGGTAAAGCGATGGTATTTCATTCAGAAAAATTGGCGATAAAATATGTTCCTGATAGTATTTGGAGTTAATCTTGACATTTTTTTCCACTCTCTTTATTTTTAACTTGGCATTATAAGAAAAACTAGCAACAATCATGAATCCCTTAGAAAAACTTTCTTTCGATTCTTTGAACCATGTACTTAATTTTTTTCCCTTTTATGGTAATAAATGGCTCTTTTTTTTGTTGCAATCATTTAAATACACCCATGTTCCATCTATTGTGACAATTGTTTTCCATTTTTCTTTGGATAAGTGTTTCTCATATAGAATTCTGCAGCGTGTCCTGCATTCAGTGATATCATTTGGAAGAAGACGATGCACATTGCGTTTTTTCGCTTTCTTAAGATTTAAATCAATGTTTATCATTTTGTTTGCAGTGGACACCGAGCATTATAATGATTTTGCAACTGTCCTTTGACTAGGGAGATTTTCTTTTAACATTAAACAACATTTCTTTGCAATAGTCGAAGATGTCCGTTTTTTCCTTGGATACTTGTTTGGAATTTTTGTCCCACTTGAGGCTCCAATTTGACGTTTTTTCCTTTCTTGTTGACGATATTACCTGTCGACGCTTTACATATCACAAAACCATAACTCTCACATCGTTTTTGGATAACGGAGTATGCATATTTCTCTTCGGAAAGAGCATAAATGTAGCCTTCGAACCATTGCTCTGTTAGAAACGCCATTTTGAATAAAAACAAAACTTTCAAGCCGCAGACGATAATTTTGACTTTTAAAAACACAGTACAATTGCAATTATTTCTTTTGCAGCAAACGATTTTTTATTACCGCTTACCAAAATCGTCTAAAAAATGTGCGAACAGCCTCTGTATATATACATATATACAGTTTGGTCATAAAAAAAAAACTTTGCTGATAAATGGACCTCTAGAGGCTGTTCCGTTCAACCGATCGAGATGAGATTTCAGATATGGTTACTCAGAGGTATGTGCTCGGGATTCTGAGAACGGCAACACGCAGGCGCTCATGTTTACGGTTATAGGTATAGAAACTCGAAACTTTCGAATGGCAGCGGCAACTTTTCCCCGTAGCAAAAGGCTCAGCGCATTCGAAAACCTTTTAAGGTCATTGCAACGGTACGTTTATCACAAAAAACGTACGCGTTACGCACGCACAAATAACAGCTCTTCGAACGGCTAACAAAAACACGATGATGTCATCCATGTGGAAAATGTGTAATCCAAATAAAAGTTTTCTTTTGCCGATCTTTGTAGTCATCAGTTCGTGTCTTGCCTCTGTCATATGAAAATTTCCTCCGTGTGCCCCGATCGTGTTTTTGTTGGCCGTTCGCAGAGCTATTATTTGTTCGTGCATAACGCGTCCGTTTTTTGTGATACACGTACCGTTCCATCACTATTTAGGGTTTTTGCATGCTTTGAGCATTTTGCGACGGGAAAGAGTGGGTGTTGCTATTCGAAAATTTCGAGTTTTTCTACCTATAACCGTAATCGCAATCGTCATTTTGCTGCCGTTCACAGAATCCTGAACTCATACCTCTGAATAACTGTATCTGAAATCTCTTCTTGATCGGTTGAAAAGAATAGCCGCTAGAGGTCGATATATCGGCAAAGTATTTTTATGAACATGCTGTACATATATATACCGGGTGCGTCATAAATTCGTGCAAAGTTCAAAAATTCGTAATAAATGAAGAAATGCTCAGAATGTTTTTCTGTTTGCGCCAATAGGATCAGAGGGACATTGGATTTTTTTCCACGTAAAAAAAAAAGTTTCCAAAAGTTACCGAAAGAGGGCGCTCACACGTCATACTGAAACTTTTATGCAAATCAGGCTATCATTAAAATACCTGGTTCGAAATGGATCCGTCATTGGAACCCGGCAGCATGCTTTCTTTACCAGATCGAGCGTGGGTGGTTGAACTTTTCTACAAGAATGGTGAATCCACAAATGTTGAATTACGAAAGTTTTGTACGGAGAAATGACTGAAGGCGCGAAAAAGCCCCATTTCATTGAATGGGATACTGAATTTAGTACAACTTTTAAGGAAACGGGGAATTTGGAGGATCGTCCACGAAGTGGCAGACCATCCTTGAGAGCGGGCCGCGTCCATTTTGGAAAAATTGTCATGGAAGATTTGGCAGTCGAGACATTAACGGGGAGTAGCAGTGCTTGTGAAGCTGGGAGAAGAAAGGGGATTCCGGAACCGTCGATAGGACGTATTCTCACGGAATGCTGAATCTGTATTCGTACAAAATCCAGTCACTTCGCCAGTTATTACCAGCAGATACAGATGCAAAACAAAACTTTGCTACGTGGACTACATTGGTTGTGGGGATACTTACAGTCTCGTGTGTACCGGGGCTCCCCAACCACTTTGGTGGAACTGATAAATGCCATTCGACAGACAGTCGCTGCCATCGACCGACATGGTACACTTCGCTTTAATGGGCGTAGTAATGGGCCTCATTTGCTTATTACCTTGTTCTGGTGGTAATGTTGAACATTTGTTACTTTAAAATAACATGTTATGGTGATCTGTTTGATTTTCCGTTCGTATTTGCCTGATTTGCATAATACGTCTCAGTATGACGTGTGATCGCCCTCTTTTGGTTACTTTTGGAAACTTTTTTTTTACATGGAAAAAAAAATCCAATGTTCCTCTGATCCTATTGGCGCATACAGAAAATTTTTTCTAACATTACTTCTTTTATTACGAATTTTTGAACTTTGCACGAATTTATGACGCACCCGGTATATATATATATATATATATATATATATATATATATATATATATATATATATATATATATATATATATATATATATATAAGAGAGAACGAGAGAGCAGTTAAATCCAAATATTTTGTATTGAACGATATAGAAGTTGTTACTGATCTGCAAGATGTATCAATCTGGCAGATTCACAGAAAACTTGTTACATTTGCAAAAATATAAAAGAAAATACATTTCTTTAAATAGTCATACGATGCTTTTCCTTTACTACTTATGCTATCGATTTAACACATTTAGATAATTTATTGTAAAATTTCAGGTAGACCCTTTTCCAAGTTTGGTTGCATTAATTGCTACTATATCCGAAATCAATGATTCTGCTACTGCCATTGACAAACGATAATAGGATAATCAGCTGTGTTTCGGCAAATACACGGGGTCTTGATGCATGTTTAACAGTAAATAAAGCGAAGAAACTTTTGCTATGTATGAAAAATATTTAGTTCAAAAGATTAAAAATTTTATCTCACAAGTTAAAGAAATTTTGTTTCGCTTGCGGTACAATGATCAAAATAGCTTTTCATATTTAAATGTCTATAATTATATGTATCTAATTGGAAATCATTTTATAAAGTCACTTGCATTTAATAGAATCACAAGTGATAGTTTAAATCGAGGCATATGAAAGCACATTTGTATTCAATTTTGTGCTCTTATATACAGGGTGATTTTTATCAAACTGACACTACTCAGAGCCATCTGCAGCGTGATCTATCAAGCGGATTTCCACCTAAATTAGAGACTAAGGAAGACATGGGAAAGAGTTGCCGTGAAAAAAAAAGTTCCAAAAGTCACCGATAGGAGAAGACATGGAGCTGATATTGTCGGAGCACCCGAGAATTTGCACAAAACGCAAGTAAAACATCAAAATGCAAATTAACGACTACGTAGTCGACAACAGCTCCAGTAATTCGGGCTATAAAGATAAGGGGTACATACCGAAAAAGTTGAAATAAGCAGTCAAATGAATAGCAAGGAAATTTCACTGCAACACCCCTTTACACAGCAAATCCACTTCTCCTCCCTTAAATGTGAACAAGTCCTCTGTCCTGATGGACGATACATTGCATCATGGACACTATGTTCTCAACGGCCGAGCGTAACATGTCACAAGGAATGTTCATCACAGTCCGGGATATGTTGGCCTTTAGGGCCGCTAGGCTAGAGACTCCACCAAGATACACCCTGGACTTTAAATATCCCCACACAAAGAAGTCACATGGGTCAGGTCCAGGGAGCGAGGTGGAAACGCAAGTGAAAAAAAGCGACTGATGACACTTTCTTCTGTAAAGTGATGGCACAACAGATTCTGCACCGATTTTTATAGCCCAAAATACTGGCGCTGCTGTCGATTACGTAGTCATGAAAGTGCATTTTGATGTTTTACTTGCGTTTTATTAAAATCCTCGGGTGCGCCGAGAACAACAGTGCCATTTCTTCTCTTATCGGCGATATTTGGAACTATTTTTGTTTTTCATGGAAACTCTGTTCCACGTTGTCCTTAGTCCTTCTATCACTTTCGGTGGAATTCCGGCTGATAGATCGGGCTACAGGTTACTCTGAATAGTTTCAGTTTAATAAAAATCACCCTGTATATTGTTTATCCCTTAAAATTTGCATCAAGATCCACTTTATTTTTCGAACAGTTACCTAGAAGGTTTTGAAAAGATTTTTTCAAGAGATAATTTTTATGACAAGGATACCTCAATAGATTTACTTTCTGCTGTAGTTTTGCATGCATGCATGTTAAAGTACAATTTGATTTGTAATTTTTAAGTATCGTATTATTTATGACTCTTCAGATAATAACTAACTGTATGTAGAATGTAATTTGAAGAATAAGAGATTTCCCATGCTACAAATGCATTTTTATGTATTTCATGGTTTGTATTTCAGAGATGTTTGATATGCACATAATGAATATATTTTTTATAGGTACCTACCCTTACATTTCGTAAACATATAGACAAAACACCGTCAAAAAAGAGGATGTGCTATTAAAATAACATAAATTAGAAGTATTTGAAGAACTCATGAATGTCTGATTCTCTATTATTTTACAGATGAACTTTAGAACATAAATTAATTAGCGTCAATGTATTTTGCTTATCAGTAAATAAAAAACATCCAATTTTCTCAAAATCTTTTAACTTAAAAAAATATTCCGTTCGGAATGAAATAAAAAAAACCTTACCTTCAATGCAAAATAAAAATTTTGCTTTTAAAATCCTTTTAAGTTGTCAGTGTAGAATTGCTTTTTATTACATCTAAGCGGATTTGAACTAATTTTTCTGATGAAAAAGTTACCGATTCTCCCTACAGTATTCTTGATAAAAGGTCATTGTCACTATTTAAAATTATATCTCTTAGTTTACTTTATATCTGTCTTCATTATAAAAAATTGTCTGCTGTAATTGGCCGCTTTTGATTTATCTCATTTATTCCAGGGAACGGAAATACATTATATATCCCTGCAGTTTTTTGATTTAAAAATAATTCAAATAAGACAGGAACTAATGATTATAAAAGGGTAAGATTAAAAATAAATTAAAACTGTTGTAAACTATCAGAATTCATTGCTCATTAATTGAAGATATCATCGTGAGGAGAAAATGGGGGATATTTTGGTCACTTTAAGAAAAGATGGTGACAAAGTGATTTTAGTGATGACCGACTGACTAATATGACCCCTATGTGACTTTAATAATATCTGGCATTCTGTACGACTGATTTTACTATAAAAACTTCTGTTAAATTTCAGTTAATATTTATGAAACTTCCAAGCATGTATATTCTAGATGTGTAAAGCCATAATAAGGGTTTCCCAAAAATTTGTAGACTTTTCAAAATATCATACGAAGTCAAGAGTCTGAGATATTGATCGACTTGAGGTTTTCTCCAAAAGTGTTGTCAAGGAGACAGGTGTTTTGCATAAGGAAATTGTTAATTCAAAATTTGGCCGATAGTGTCATTACTATCGCACAATCAAATATGTGTGGTAAAATGAAATCAAGATGGTGTAGTACATATTCAGTTTAATTTACGAAGATCTTACAATAGCAGTTGTTCATGTTCCCCACCGCAAGCAAGGATATCGTGCAAGAGGATGTTAAAGCCATTCACAAAAGCAGGAAGTTTATCAGGGTCTATGGCAGTGATCTCACGGTGAATGGCATCAATCAAATGAGCCAAACATGAAAGACTCCTAGTGCTCAGTATAGACGTTAGGTATCATTTTAGACAAATATTCATAAGTGTCCCGGAGCGTAGAGGTTATAAAATTTTTCAAGAACTGCTAAGTAGTCAACCTTGGCCAAACATATTGGTTAGAAACTGTTTCACTGGCGATGATCCATTAGAGCAGTGGTTCTCAACCTGGGGGGCGCGCCCCCCTGGGGGGGCGTAGAAGAATTTCAAGGCAGGCGTGATTAAAAAAGTAAAATAAAAAGTAATACTAACTGTAATTTACTGTACTCAATTTTGCTGTCACAATTTAATCATAACATATTTTCGACAAACGAACACGAATACGATAATTGTCGTACACGATAATTGTCGTAATTGTAAAAACACTATAATTGTCGCACGTCTGGACGTTGAAAGTGACCTGAGGTGTGCTTTGTAACAGTTACAACCTAATATTCAAAAACTTGTGAAGGACAAACATTGTGAGCCCTCTCATTAATGTTGTGAAAGTGACTTTTATTACATGCCAACCTTATCTAGATCCTTGATTACCTCAAATATATTTGATGTGTATTTAATTCTTTGATTTCATATGTTCTAATAATGATATGGTCCAAATTAAGATATGTGTAGTAATATTAAATTTTTTGTATGAAATTATCTATTCTATATTTTCATTTAATAACCGGCTTTAGTTTCAAATTCCGATTGTACTACATGCATTGACCACATATGGTGGTAGTAGTGGTGGTGGTGGGGGAGGGGGAGGCGTGACCTCACATCACTGTTCAAAGGGGGGCGCAGAGCCTGAAAGGTTGAGAACCCCTGCATTAGAGGGTGCCCTATATTTAATATATATATATATATATATACATATATATATATTAAATATAGCCATTTATTATACATATATATATATATATATATATATATATATTAAATATATAACAAAGCAGTGGTTTGAAGGCTACATTTATGCTCTTTCCGAAGAGAAATATGCATACTCCGTTATCCAAAAACGATGTGAGAGTCATGGTTTTATGATATCTAAAGCGTCAATAGGTAATATCGTCAACAAGAAAGGAAAAAAAACGTCAAATTGGAGCCTCAAGTGGGACAAAAATTCCAAATAAGTATCCAAGGAAAAAACGGACATCTTCGACTATTGCAAAGGTACGTTGTTTAATGTTAAAAGAAAATCCCCCTAGTCAAAGGACAGTTGCAAAATCATTAAAATGCTCGGTGTCCACTGTAAACAAAATGATAATCGTTGATTTAAATCTTAAGAAAGCGAAAAAACGCAATGTGCATCGTCTTCTTCCAAATCATATCGCTGAACGCAGGACACGCTGCAGAATTCTATATGAGAAACACTTATCCAAAGAAAAATGGAAAACAATTGTCACAATAGATGAATTATGGGTGTATTTAAATGATTGCAACTAAAAATGAGCCATTTATTATCATAAAAGGGGAGAAAAAAATTTAAGTCCATGGTTCAAAGAATCGAAAGAAAGTTTTTCTAAGGGATTCATGATTGTTGCTGGTTTTTCTTATAATGGCAAGTTAAAAATAAAGAGAGTGGAAAAAATGTCAAGATTAACTCCAAATGCTATCAGGAACATATTTTATCGCCAATTTTTCTGAATGAAATACCATCGCTTTACCCACAGTGCCATCAATCTGTGAAACTCCATCAGGAGAAAGCTAGCAGTCACACATCAAAATCCACTGTAAATTTCCTAAAAGAAATGGAACAAAAAACTGGTATCAAGGCCATACCCTTCACTGATATCTCTACTAAATCTCCCGATGGTACTATCACCTATGGATCTCTAATATCACCTATGGATTTTTGTGCTTTCGGACTTTTAAAATCTGCATTATCCAAACGTCGTCCAAAAACCCTTACAGGACTCTGGAAAGCTGTTCAGGAGGAATGGGTTAGAATACCTCTTCTGACACTTCAAAAGACCTTATTATCCTGGAAATTGCGGTGTCGAAAGATAGTTCAGAATAAGGGATGTCAAATAGAACATTTAAAACACAAGAATTTTATGTAATTTAGTTTTGTGAATACAATATACATCGTCTAAAAATTGCGTGAACAGCCTCTGTATTGTTGTTGTGTCCATGTCACAATTATTGTTGGCGTCGTAATATATATCACGATCATCATCCTCATTTGATGATACTAACTGTGAGTTCCGTTTGTTTATAAGGAATGCCTGCTTAGTAAACGGGTGGTTGAATCACGGAGTGCAGATGCGCACGCACCCGTGTAACAGCAATGTCTTACAGCCTCTGTACGTTCGTTTATCCAATGTTTAAAAATACTTTTTTTTTGTATGCGAGTATAATACGCTCTCTCATTTTTTTTGGTCTAAAATGTGAAAAAAAAGTGCGTATTATACTGGAGATTTTACGGTACTTTGTAAATCTTCCATTCCCCTTGTTACACACAGCTTTACAAAGCAGGAATGTTTAATAACAACGGATGCAGGTAAGTGGCTTTTTACGGTGAATCAAGTTTGAGAGAATTCCACTGAGAGAACCCACTGAGAGAATTCCTTCTGCTATAAACATCATTTAGTTTCAGCTCATGTTAAGGTTACAGTTTGCACGCGTAAAAATTATATAACCCGTCTATAACACATGTTTCCTTCGTTTCAGGCAGCTTTGCCTTTCCATATTTGTTTTAGCATTCTTTCCGTCATATGAGGGATGCTAAGAAAAGAGAAGGGATGAACTTTCCGTATAGTCCGCGAGCTTCTATGAGAATAAATGTCATATTAAAAGTAAAATAACCTTGTTCAACCAGTCGGTTGCAGTTATGCTGATATTTTCTATAACTGTCATTATATATATGGGGTTACGAAGAAAACTATTTCTTATTAAGCCAGAAAACAGATTTTTTTACAGTGATAAAGTTTATGACTATAGTGTTATTTTAGTCTAATTATTTTCATGGTGATTTACTTAGTGAGATTTCATACCATGGATATGGATTCGCATGCCTGCCAAGACATTGGCAGGTTTCTCATAAGTAGCAACTGAAACCCCTAAACGGTGATTCTATAATGAAGTAATAAACAAAAACCGTAGTGCCTGTAGGCGAATGTTCTCAGGATAAGTGTCTGCCACATTGATTTTTTTATACGAATTTTAATCTTCAGAAAACTGTTAATTTTTCTTAATTTTTTTATCTATCTTTTTAACGTAGGATTTCGTTCCTACATAACGGTCCTAAGGAAAGGAAAATTTCAGACGCTGAAACCGCCCATCCGTACCTCGCGAGTTATAATTTGGGCAGCGCACCAAACCCAGTCTGTATCGCTTGGATAAGCAGTAAACAGTTAAACAGAAAAGTACGAAAATGCGTCAAAATTTTGACATATATATATATATATATATATATATATATATATATATATATATATATATATATATATATATATATATATATATATATATATATACACTCATGGACAAAAAAATTAGCGCACCAAGAAATAATTGCGGGATCGTACCGAAACTTGCAATGAAGGTACATGTCGGGGAGATATGCAAATGATTAGAAATGCAGCGTGATTGCGCATTACGTATAGCCGGTAGAGGGCGTTGAACATCGTACTCTGTGGAGTATAAAACAGGTAACCAAAGCTTGTTTGAGTGTGCTGAATCATTTACAAAGGAAGAGCTGAGATAGACATGTCATTACGCCGTGTTCGAAGACAATATAAGCAGTTTTCGCAGTTTGAGAGGGGGAGAATCGTCGGGATGATGGAAGCTGGGTGGTCAGCTAGGCGAGTAGCTCGTCAATTAGGCCGCTCTGATTGTGTTGTGAGGAGATGTTGGGACCAGTGGACCCGAGAGATGCCATGTACACGAAGACCAGGCTCAGGACGCCCTCGACAGACCAGTCGTCGAGAAGACCGCCACATCGTAAGAAATGCACGCGTACAGCCAACTGCTTCATCGGCCGCCATCCAGGCACAGTTAGCACCTTCACTAGGGGCCTCTGTGTCTTCTCGAACCATACGAAGGTGCCTGGCTGAAGGACAGTTGGTATCGCTGCGCCCATTACGTGTGCTGCTCTTGATGCCCACCCATCGACGCCTCCGTTTGGAGTTTTGCCGCGCGCGAGGAAACTGGACTGCAGCGGAATGGAACCAGGTCGTCTTTAGCGACGAATCCAGATTCAATCTCGGTAGTGATGACAATCGTGTTCGTGTGTGGAGAGCCCGTGGTGAACGCTTCAATCCTGCCTTTGCTGTACAGCGACACATCGCTATCACAGCTGGTGTGATGGTATGGGGTGCCATTGCCTACAATACACGGTCACCCCTAGTATTGTTCCGTGGCACCATGACAGCCCAGCGGTATGTTCATGAAATCCTGCAACCACATGTGTTGCCACTCATGCAACGGCTCCCAGGAGACATTTTTCAACAAGACAATGCTCGGCCTCATACGGCAAGGGTGTCACAAGACTGTCTCCACACTGTTACTACCCTTCCTTGGCCTGCCCGATCCCCAGATTTGTCTCCAATCGAGCATATCTGGGATCATTTGGGACGACGAGTTGAGCATCCCAAGAGTTTGAACGAAATAGAGGCAAGGTTACAGCAAATATGGAACGACATGTCTCAAGACATCATACAGAACTTGTATGACTCAATGCCCGATCGTATCGCATCGTGCATTCGTTCCAGAGGGGGTCCAACGGAGTATTAACTCCTCCGTTCTTTTGCCTTTTTCTCTGAAATAAATTATCCTTTTTCTTTGATTTTCTTATCATTTACTTACATCAAAGTAGTCATTACGTATGTAAAATTCCGTTTCATTTTGACGACTCCTTCTTGGTGCGCTAATTTTTTTGTCCATGAGTGTATATATATATATATATATATATATATATATACATACATATATATATATAGATACATCTATACATATATACATAACACATACATACTTACGTATATACATGCAAAAGAGATAAGCAAAGATGAGTAATTCTACGTTAATGACCCGCGATAATTTCGTTAAAAGGGACTAACTGAAATGTTTTTTCTGTGTGTTTGGAACTAATATTTTATAAAATACATTTGGAAATTTGGAATGCTGTACAAACCTTCTTAACACTGAATGTCGAAATTTTTTTTACATAACATATCCAACAATTGTGTTACATTAGCATTGCATACTTTGGAATCGCTAATATCCTCTCGTAAATATGCTTACCTTATTTTAAAAGACATGCATAACATATTTTTTACCTACATCATCAATACCATAAATTTAAAAAAAACATGAGATGATATTACGTATATTACGAGTCTTGGAGAAAAAAATTACATTCGCAAAAAATATGTAGGTTTTAAAAAGTAACATTAAGTTTATTTCTGAACATTTGAACTTTAAGAAAAAAATAGGTATGCATTTATGTAATGAATCCACATGCAGTCAATATACATAAATATTGAGCCATTAAAAGTAACGATTCATTTGACGAATCGCTTACATATTGCTGTTAGTGGGTAATTAAAAATATTCTGCTAATTAAAGTTTTAAACTTATATAAATGAGACCATTAACAGATGTCAGTCTAGTTTCAAGTAAATTTTGACTAATTATTTCGTTTTCTAGAGTGAGAAATTGTTCCATTAAGTTATTTCGGGCGCACTATCTAATGCGTTTAACTCAACATTGAAATTCCAGCTTATTTTAAAGTTTCTGAAATATTTAATTTTCCTTAAGAGTGCTAGAAGTGGTAATTAATGCTGCATGGAGAAATAATTTGTTGTATAAATATTTTTGTACTTTTAAGGAAATGTTTTATAAGTGCTGTGAAAAAAAGTAAAAATTGAATAACTTTAATATTTCTGACCCATATTTTTTTCTCATCATCCAAAAATTTTTTTACGAAAATTGAATATATGTCAAGGGTAAAAAGTCGGTTAAATTGGAGAGTTTTGAAATTTATTCTTTATTAAATTTATATGGAGAGTAAGAAGTGTTTTTTTTTTTTGTGGTTTCAAAACTGACAATGAAGAAGTGCTTTGCATATAACATCCCAAAATGGATGATTACGATTTTAATTTCTTTAGTCCTTAACATTCATTTTTTTCTATAATTTATTCTTTTAAGTTTGTAACAATTGTCCTCTATGACAGAGTTTTGAACCAAGGTCTTCTACTTCAACAAATGCATTACTGTCTAATCATTCCTTGTGATGTAAATCGGGGATGAAGACTCATAAATGTCTAATTTTTATAATTATATTCTTCTTAAAAGCTTTAAATAACAGATAAGATTCCTTATAAGCTTCAACACCAAGACTCACTTTTATACTCTAAAAAACTCTTCAGTAATCTCTATATATAAAACAGTTCAGTGACTGACTGAATGACAGATAACGCACAGACCAAACCGCTTGACCTAAAGGGCTAAAATTTTACATGACGATTTTTCTTATAGCGTAGGGGTGCACTTAGAGAGGTTTTTCAAAAATTCTTCTTAGATTTTTTTAAAATTAAATTTTTAAGCTCTTTTTGTAACATTATTTAAGTTTGCATTTAGAATAATAATCTGAGGGTTATAAAATTTATATCACGAGAAAGATTATAAAAATTCCTTCAAAATGAAATCTTTTTCGAATCTTTACCTTCCTTTTCTGATTTTTGAGGATTTGTTGAAGATTAATTTTTAGAATTTAATTTATTAAATGTTTATCACGTGGTTTCTTTTCTTTTGTGATACTTTAAATTAATTTTGTGTGACATGCATAACACCGAAATAAATTGGCAAAAAATAAATATTGAAATGCGGTAAAAGAAATAATTTAACCACTAGACTAATTAACATGGAAGCATTTTAAGAATTCAATTCAAAATCGTATGTTCTAGGGATATTAAACATACAAATTAATTGCATACATTGACCGTTGTATTTAATTTGAATGTACTCCTAACGAAACACGGGTATTTAACTAGTACGATATCCGTTCAGTGGTTGTATACATTTTTCTTGTGATAGAGTTGCTTACATACCTTGTTATATGAGTCGCATGAAAACACATAAAAATTCCAATTTTGCAGGAAAATCCTGATAATCAACAAAATATAGATAAAATTCCTCATGATATATATATATATATATATATATATATATATATATATATATATATATATATATATATATATATATATATATATATATATATATATATCAGCGCTCTCCTTTATACTCTAAGAAATTCTTCGAAGGAAGACTAGGTAATTCGAGTATATCTGTTTGGTAGATGTATACATTTTTTACTACAGAAATTTTGGACGAAATTTGGTCATGTAAAACTGCTACTCTGATAAAACATATGTAAACAAACCTCGCCGTCGAAAGTTAAAATATTCCAAAGAAATCCCATGTTATTATAAACAAAAATATTAACCACTCATCTAAATGAAAATTACATAAAGTTTGATTATGTAAGACATTTCGCTATAATCAGAGAATAAAACAATGAACTGTGCAAGTATCTAACTATACAAGTTCTTGTCTACTGAAAAGCTTTACAATTTATATTTAAATCGATAATACTAAATTGATGAATTCATGCTCAAATGATTAATTGTAATGTTGTCCTTTTATAATTTCGAATATTCAAATAATGAATTCGTTTGAATGCTATTCAGTGCTTGCTGGAAATTGTACATCATAAAACACCACTGTTTGCAACATGCAGTGTAATAAGTTATATTTTGAAATTATTGTCTTTGGTCTCTTTCTCTCAGTTATTCAGTTAGATAACTTAATAAGGAAATGTCTATTATTATAATTAGAACTAAGGTAGTTGCATAATAAACCGTAGTTATATTATAAATAGTTACAATATTTGCGCACATGAAGTTACTATTTTATTTTTAACTAGCTGAATACCCGTGCTTCGCTACGGAGTACATTCAAATTAAATACAACGGTCAATGTATGCAATTAATGCTCAAAAAATATATTTATAAAAAAATCGTAACGGATATTTTTTTAGACAAAATAATGTGGAAGAAAATATTCAAGTTAAATACAACGGTCAAAGTATGCAATTAATTTGTATGTTTAACATACCATAAAACATATTAATTTGAATTAAATTCTTAAAAAATCTACCAATTAGTCTAGTGGTTAAATTTTGTCCTTTACCATATTTTAATATTTTTTTGTCAATCTATTCCGTTGTTATGCACGTGACGCAAAATTAATTTAAAGTTTCACAAAAAGAAAAGAAACCACGTGATCAGCATTTAATAAATTAAATTCTGAAAATCAATCTTTAAAAATTCCCCAAAATTCAGAAAATGGAGATAATGATTCGAAAAGGATTACATTTTAAAGGAATTTTTAGGATCTTTATCTAATATAAATTTTATAACTCTCAGATTATTATTTTAGATGCATACTTTAAAAGATGTTACAAAAACAGCTTAAAAATTTAATTAAAAAATATGAGACGAATTTTTCAAAAATCTTTTTAGTGCACCCCTACACTATAAGAAGAATCTCCATGCAAAATTTCAGCCCTTTAGGCCTAGCGGTTTGGTCTGCGCATTATCTGTCAGTCACTCAGTCAGTCAGTCAGTTACGGAACTGCTTTATATATATATAGATAAGCAATTCTCACTTATGTAGATTTCATTTCTGCATTCTTCTAGGTGTCAAACTATTCATAAGTGTGCATGTGTTATAAATATTATCGTTCCCAAGATGTGAAAAGTCACTACAAAAGATCTGAATCGAGCTAATTGCTTTCAATTTCATTTATCCCAAACTGTTTATCTTTTCTTTTATCAATGTGACATGTGTCTCTGACGGTATATACCTACTGACATTGTCCCATGAATATCCGAGAAGTTTTGTTGGCTCCTTTATTATGAGAACACCATAAAGGTGAGGCAGCATTGCAATGAAATATGCTATTTACAATGAAGTATTTCTACCATAAGCTTGAAAGAACTTTTCGAAAATTAATATTTGACATTTTAGTAAAAAGAGTAATAGAAAATAATGCCCACCTAAATTACCAATTCTAAAGAGGTCAAAATCATTGGAATTTTAAAAGCCGCAAAATTTATTTTACATTTAAAAAAATATCAATTCAGGTTACACATGCAATGGAGAGGAGAATGGAAACATTGGGAATAAAGCTAAAGTTTCTCATTCTGATCCATTTTATGCAGAAAGAAGGAAAGAAAATCGATTGCCTCATCAGTTTGCTTCTGGTGTGAAAACCAGTGAGGAACTTATTTAACTAAATGTCAAAGATCAAAGATTTATTCTCGACAATAAACTCACTGCGATTTTAGAAATTTCCTCGTTGAATAATGTTTAAATTTCTCTTGATGAATAGAACCTGAGAATAAAAGGTAAAAATAGAAAAAAGTAGGTGTTTCTGCGAATATTTTATAAGTATTATTGACAGGAAACTTGTGGAAGACAAGATGAAATTCCCCAAAATGCTTAAAATAGATTGATTTTAATTTTTATATCAGAAATTCAGAAGCTGAGTGTTTCTGTATGAGAAAAATAATATTAGAGAGAACATATAAATCTGAAACATATAAATGTAAATCTAAACTTACATCATCCAACTAAATTGAGTTCATATTTTGCCAAATGGATGAGAAATATAGGTTCGGTAATGATTTTTGTGTTGATCTAAAAACTAGCAGTCAAAGTCTCATCGAATAGATTTTCGTCATATATTTTAGTTATTTACACCAAAAAATTACACACGTGTACGCACACATATACTCACGACATTACGCTATATATATATATATATATATATATATATATATATATATATATATATATATATATATATATATATATATATATATATATATATATATATATATATATATATATATTAATTATAACGTCGCAGATCCCCTCTTCTGACAAAGGGTACCGCTCCAGAGAAGGGGCTTGAATACGATCTCCTTGGACGTACCTGATTCTTAATCCCTATAGCCCACGGGGAGTTCCACTGTGGGGGAGGGAGAATGAACTTGACTCTCGGCGAGGGAGGTTCGAAGAGTACGACATTGCTCGGTATCGCGATTTTCGGAGGACGGCTCCGGTGTGCGACAGAATAAGCTGCCCTGGCGATAGTTACAGAAAATCCTCTCTTGAGTTAAGACTGAAAAATGGTCTTTTAAACATATGTGTAGAATATGTGTAGCCCTTGTGTAAAATTACATAAATTGTACTATACTTGTATAAAAAAGGTGTACATATATGTTTCTCGTGTGTTTGCTTTTATAAACACACGTGCTTCCCTTAAACATGGTCGTCCGGCTCTTACAGAATCCTCCAACGTTCCAGTTTCCTCAAACCGTTGTTATATATATATATATATATATATATATATATATATATATATATATATATATATATATATATATATATATATGTGTGTGTGTGTGTGTGTGTGTGTGTGTGTGTGTGTGTGTATGTGTGTGTGTGTTAGTTATATGGAATTTTTTAAGAGGGGAAAAAAACACAAAAACAGCCGACAGTTGGCGCTGACGTACACAAGTCAAAGAAAAGATACGCAAATAACGAATAGAATGGTTTTAAATCGTTTATTACAGCAGTAGGTGTGACACATGACCTCCACCACAGGGGATAATACATTGCAGGCGTGTCACAAATCCATCAACGGCAAAGTGCAGCAAGTTCGATTGTATAGATGACACATCTCGCAGGATCGCATCTTTCAGTTCGGACAGATGGGATGGATCGAACAGATACACCCGGGATTTCAAATATCCCCATAACCAGAAGTCTGCCGGTGTCAAATCTAGAGACAGAGTAGGCCACTGGAATCTGCAACGCCTGAAAATGGTTTTGTCTTCCCCGAACGTCTGTATCAGGAATGCCTTGACCAGAGTAGAGGTGTGATTAGTTGCTCCATCTTGCATAGACGGGATGGTAGACAATGTATCTCTTTCACGCAAAAATGACACGACCTCCTCTCGCAGAAGCGTTAAATAACGCTGCGCATTCACCGTATCCATTTTTCACCCTTTTAATGTGCACTGCATTTCAAAGCAGAAAGGTCCTATCATGAACGAACCTGTAAACCCACACCACACTTTCACTTTTGGGGAATGAAATGGTTGCTGCGTGTACTCACGGGGATTTCATGTCGCCTAGATGCGACAGTTATGGGTATTAACATCGCCATGAAGCAAAACGTGAGGTTCATCTGTCCACAAGATGTTAAAGACCCAAGTGGGACTCAGTTCGATTTTGGAGAATATCCACCTCGCAAATGCTTCCCTCAGTACGGTATCGGCGGGTAAAATTTCATGGCATTACTGCAATCTGTATGGGAAGAGATCAAGGATTCCATGAAGAATATGAGGTACCTAGGATGGTTGTAAGAACGAGAGTTTGGCAGCTTCACGAGCATTGCTGGTCCCTGCAGCTGAACCGGTCGCTAGAGCTTCCATTTCGGCTGCAACACGAGGCGCACGTGCCTCCATTAAACGGGTCGTCCGGCTCTTACACAATCCTCCAGCGTTCCTGATTCCTCAAACCGCTGTATAAGCTTTATGAAGTCTGTCGCTGTTAAAGGCCCTTTTTGACTCCTCACATTCTTTTGAACTCGGAATTTACGCAAGGTAATGGTCGCTGATTCTTGGTTCACGTAAAACATCTTCACCAACAAAGCTTTATCCTTCATTCTCAGCATTCTTGCTCACATACACGGTTTACAACGGTGAACTGGTTGTGGATTAGGAGCACACGTTCTTATAATCATCTCATTTGCATATCTCCACAGAATTAGCTCGTATCAACGCCATCTATCGGCTGTTTTTTAGTTGTTTTCCTGTCTTAAAACATTCCTGAGGCCTAGCGATGTTAACCCTGCAAACCTTATATTATTTTGGTTATTTTTCCGGTTTTTATGCATTTTTAAGTTTCTACGAACTTTTTCGTACCCCGTATATATATATATATACCCAACAAACACAAGACTGACGGCAACTTGACGGGCCGGTGCTGGAGGCGCCGGCAGAACGATAGGCCCGGGGGAAATGATCTGTACCGTTGCCGGGTAACTTACGAATCTCCGACGGGGGATCCCGTATTGTGTACTCTTTTGAGGGCCGGTGACGGTTGGATGGTAATCGACCCGAAACCGCTTTTCCAAAACCGTCCCGGAATTGGTGCTCCGATTCGTAACCAGAAGTAGCAGAAATCTGCATCAGAATTATGGATTTGAAAGGGAAGGCGAAGATTAAATTAAACAGACTTTTCAAAAATATTTATTTCATTGTTGTGAAACTTCTTTTACGCGGAAAATTCCCATAATTTTCCTTGTATGTAAAGATTGTATTATGTGAGAAGTATTATGTGAAATTGTATAATTGTATTATGTGAAAATTCACATAATTTTCCTTGTATGTAAAGATTGTATTCTGTGTGTATGTTTTTAACTCCCTAGAAGCTTATAAAAACAGATAAAAATTAGTTTCATTGTTTATTTTTATATATTACTGTAGAAATTAAATATCTACTTAAAAATGGGTCCTTGTTGCACCACTCTTTATTTATAAGAGAGGAAATAGTGATAAAATTTGTATTTTTTTAAATTTCTTTTATAGTATATTAAAATAATAATATATATTTTTGTAGATAAAATATTCAAAATATATTTTTCAGGAAACTTACATATTTTAAGTATTTCTAATTGTTAGATGCCATTATAAAACAACTAATTTTGTAGAACTTTTTCTCGAATTTCATTGTATTAATTTTACAGTAACATATTCTTATAATACACATTTGAATGAAAGAAAAGGAATTTTAAATTAAAAGTTAAAATAAACAAATCACACATATTTAGAAAAACATTAATGTAATGTAAATAAAGGAATCACGCCATTATTCAATCCAGTGTTCACCGCAGTTCCATCACATCCAATTGCAGTAATGTTAAGTGTTGGTCGTAAACATATTTGCAATTGCTTAATTTTCAAGAATTTATTTCAAACGGGTTTGATTTTGATTTGTAAACGCGATGCTATACACTATGGCTGTGTTGTGATATAGACAATAGACCGTCTAAGCTCATGAAGTACCTGAGAGAGCTATAGGCTCGTTAAGAAAATTACTTGGCACTCTATTCATTTTGAGATTGATTCAACAAGTATGATAAATAATAAAAAAAGGGAATAAAAGATGAGACATAGCAAATTTGAAATTGATTGTGTAGGAATTAAGATTAAAGAATAAGGTTAAGATAAATTTTAAAAGATTGTATTTTAAAATTTAAGTCATGAATTAGTTAATTATTTAGAACTTCCTAGAGTTTAATTTATTAAATTACTATGATTAATATAAATAATGTAGTAAAGTTTTAGCTTGAAATTTACGTTAAAAATTAAAAATTCCCTAAAACTTCGGAGAGGGAACCAGAGATCCTGTCATGATGATTTCTAACTTTTTTCACTTCATAAGTATTTTCTAAGTTGACCTAATAATTGTAATATCTTTGTAATTTCTCTTCAATTCACTTAAAAACTTACTCTTCACTTAAAAAAGAGGGGGAGGAAGTCGTCGTCTGTGTTTTTAGCTCCCCAGAAGCTTATGAAAACAGAAAAGAAATTTCTCAGCTACCAAAATATGTTATCACTTCATAAGTATTTTCTAAGTTGACCTAATAATTGTAATATCTTTGTAATTTCTCTTCAATTCACTTAAAAACTTACTCTGTATTCATTAAGTGTCATTCCTAATCTTTTCACATAATTTTCTAATCGTTTGATTATTTTTTTGCGGAACACCCCTTTGTTTTAACCATGAAGTTACAGAGTACTGTAGCTTCATGGTTTTAACTAACTTTGAATTCAAACTGATCGCTCGGCGCCATGATTTTTTTTCGGAGAGGAAAGGCGTGTCGTATAGTTTGAATGGCAGCTCCCTCGACCAATGGGCAACAGATAATTCTCTCAGCTGAAATCTGCCTCTCGTATGAGCTTAAAATGCGTGACTGGCGCTATTTTCATAACCCTAAAATTTTAGATTGCACGTGTTTAAGGACAAAACTGGATATATAATATACCCAGAGAAAATTTTCAGGGTAAGTTGAACTTTTATATTTATTTATATAAGTATTTGCTAATTAAATTAATATTTAGAATTGTAATTTGTACGCACTATTTAGATTTTTATATCCTTTAGAAAGTATAAAATACATGACACAAATATCAATTCCAAATCTACATAGGTGAAAAATAAAAATGTATTTTCATTTCCAGTATAATATTTTCCATTTTACTTCTTTAAAGAAATTTGAAAGAAAATTATAATGAAATTTTTTTTAATATGTTAATCCAAATTAAACATTTTTTTACTACTGGATTGATAAATCAGTTACACATGATTCCTCCATAGTAAATTAATGCATAGTATTCAATGCATAGTATTCCTGCATAGTATTCAATGGTGAAAATTTGTAAAATATATTTAATAGGAAAATGGACTATGTTCTCATTGCCAGGTATCAATAGGCAACAAATTATCAATGTCTAAATGTTAAAAGATGGATTCAAAAACATTCCACATTATAAAAGATTCTAAAAATGAACTTGTAAATCATACAAAAGGATCTATTGAATTCCTTATCAAATTGCTTTTTGAGTAATGTTTATAAAATACTGTGCATTTTATACATTATAAAGAAATTAAGAACAAATATTCTTAAAATTTTTGTGTTCATAATTTAATAATTATATATTTTAATTTAAATACTAAACACTAATAGGTATTTTTCATGTATAATCTTAATAGCCTTAAAATATAATTTTTTAAAATTCTATTAATAATGTTCTATGTGTACACTCAGTTGCTATATATGTATATGTTATTCCTACTGGGTGAAATTCCTTTATTTTATGTCTATCGAGAGAAAAGATATATTCAAAATTTCAAAACCAGATCAAAATATTGTTTAATCAGTATCCACATGTCAAGTAAATATTGAAACAATAGCAAATATTGGAGCATTTTTTTATTTTGAATATCTCATTAAATAAAAAGCTTATTTAAGGAACATTTTGAATTTCAATTGCTATTAATCAATATTTTGAACTGGCTTTGATATTTAGATTATATTTCTACTCTCTCTGAAGATATAAAATAAAACAATTTCACTCTTTAGGAATAACATAATGGTGCATACTTTTTGCAACTGAGTGTATATATTCTTGCAATTGAGTGTATATATATTTTGAAGAATTATTAATTTTTGTAGGTATGTAAACTCCATTGTATTCCTGAATTCATTCAAATATGGTCTTTGAACTACAGGTTTATATTTCAGATTAATTTCAAAATTTTGGAAATTTAGATCGTTTTAGAGTTTTAAATTTGTGTCAATATAGATGCCACGTGCATTTAATTTTCTAATTTGTATCGTGTTTGAAATCACTTTTATCAGTGTTATTAGAGATGAGGGCAGTGAAAATTATTCCAAAATAGACTATTTAGATACATAAATTGTTTCTTAAATTATTAATTTGCATTCCATGTTTTTAAATTATATATTTATAAGTATATAGATTTGTAGATTATCAGAATGTGTACATACAAAAAATTGCTTTATTGTAATAGATATTGTACGATAAGAGTTTTTATAAATCTGAGAATGTTCTCAATAACTATCTATAAGCTGTTCATCTCTAAAGGTCTTTTGGAAATTATTTTGTTGTCATGCTGTGCAAAATAAATGTGAACTTATTGGCTTAAAGTATATATATAAAGGGTAAAATTAGTTTCTTTTCCCCTTTTTATATTAGTGATAAGCAAGTTTATAAAGAATGCTACTTTTTACTTCTTGGTTTGATAAAACATTAAATTTTTATTATGGCATTATAAGAAAATATTGGTTTTTTTACAGAATTTTGAAACTGGAATCTATTCAGAGCTTCGGGCTTGAAAGACAAATACCACTTGGATCTCATTACCGGTGTAAGTTTTTGTTTAACGTCACTGAGCATACCTTTTTTTATTCTCGAGATATACTTTTATTTTCAGCAGTGGACTTGTAGCCAAAATCACTGTCTTTAATATTTTTTTAGATTTATTTTTAACTAATTTAAATTTTTCTATGAAAAAACTATAAAAATATTTATTAAACAACTAAAAATTTCAAATTAGTTTTTTTAACTTAGATGCTAATCTGAACTTTCTCATAAACTTTGGTCTCAATAATTTGTGGATAGAATATTGATTTTCTTTATTTATTCTTTTTTAACTGTGAAGCTTGTTGTTAAGGTTTTAGGTGAGTGAGAAAGTGCAGTCCAGGGATTTCAGTTAACATGACTCTTGAGAAAGTCTTTAACTCTTGCCAAAAAAAGAGATTTATATTATAAAAGTATAAAATGCCAAGGTTTATTTAGAAAATATAAAATCTGTTCATGGACAAAGTTTATTTATAAAACTGTAGATAAGACATTCATTGTGAGTTGTGGTTTATTATATCAAAATGTGTGTTTGATAAGTGAATGAAATAACCCTTTCTTAATAATGGAATAGAACTCCTGCATAATCAATGAATTCATGGATACAAGATACAGTTACAAAAAGCAAAACGCCTGGTTTACAGAGTCTTTTATAATAACAGAAAAATGATATTTATATTATGAAAATGTGAAGTGCCAAGCTTTATTTATTCTTAATGGTTAACATTAAAATTTTAAAATTATTTTTAGAATTTCCTGATAAGTTGTTAGAAGTTCGTTGATAATTCATTACAGAAGTAGTAAAAAGGAAATTGCTTTTAGATGTATTAGATCATTAGTTAATGGGCTAAGTAATTTTAAATTTTGGTAAAATTTTATTTTATGCATGCCATAAATTTTTCTCTCTGTTAAACATGTTTATTCCATTTTAAGTCTTAATACTTATATAAAGAATTTGGATTAAATGAAAACAGTAATGAGTGATGGTGAAAATGTATTAAATGTGGTAATTGAATTGCTTGATGTTCTAAGACATAAAATTTCTCATCATCAAAATACAATAATTGACTTCTTGACTGAACAACTGACTTTATTATTAAACAATATCCTATTTTGCTACCCCCCTTGTTTAAGTATATTATATAATCATCCTTCAAATCCTAATAGACCATTATTTTATATTTTTGATCCTGTACACATTCTGAAGTGTGTCAGAAATAATTGGCTGAATCAGAAGAATTATGGTTAGTGTATGTATTTTATTGATTTTAATGATCATAACTTAACTAAAACTGCCTCTTTTAGAACCATTAAAAGTATCCATTCTTTAGAGGATGGACAGATAGTTAAATATGTGTTTGAATTCTTCAAAAGTACTTACTCCATCTTCTATGGAGAGACAAAATGTAAAACTATGTCTTCAAATTTTCAATTACCATTTTGTTGAAGGGTTGAAAGTGCTTTCTACACATACTGATGAACCTTTTTGTTTAGAAACATCTGAATATATTGCAATCATTATTAAATGGTGGAAGATAATGAATGTGTAAAGTAAGTTAAAAGGGGGTCATAAACGAGATGTGTATTGTGAGCCTTTGTTATCTAATGCATCCAATGAAAAGGTTATGTACCTACAAAAATTCTTAGTTTGGCTTGATACTTGGAATTCTCTTAAATATACTTCTGGCTTTTTAACTAAAGAAACATATACCACACTTTCTCACACTACACATGCTGTACTTGAAATGTGAACATATTGTTGCAATGAATTGGGGATGGAATATTTCTTAACAGGAAAAATTCAAACCGACATTATTGAAAATAGGTTTGGAAAGTTTCGCCAATTGTCTGGGTCACAATACAACTTCTCGTTGACACAGGTTTTCGAAAATGAATCGAAGCTTAGACTTCAAACCCTAGCCCCTTAATTTTATAATTTGTATCGTGTTTGAAATCACTTTTATCTGTGTTATTAGAGATGAAGGCAGTAAAGAAAAATATCTTTAGTATTTTATCTTAAATATATCTATTATGTGCTTTCTTACATGCACACATTAGCCAGTTAAGACATAACTATGTTTTACTATCTTAAAATTAAGCGTTAGAAACTCAATAAATCTAAACTTTAGTTAATTGTATGTCTGGGAACTAGTGCCTGTGACAAACTTCTCGTATATGGTATGAATCTCGTATATGGTATGGTAAAAATCTCGTATATGGTATGTGAACTGGAATTTTTTCAAAATTTCTGATTAGTACTTTTTTTTCTCCCCATTGATTCTGAACTCTTCAAGTTAAGCATGAGCTTTGGGTTAATGAAAAAAAATCATAGACGGCATCTGTTTTATGTTGTTCTTTAAATTGTTGCATTATGCTTAGAATTTCTTTTATTGCCTTGTCAAATATTGGATTGTACTAAATTTTTTAAAATTCCACTGAGCATCTTGTTTAGCTGTTTAAAAAATGGGTTGAAATGCATTGTAAATTGCCTTTACTTTCTCAAAGTTTCATAATTAATATGTTGATAAAGTTGTGCCTGAAAAATAACTCAACTGAAGGCCAAATTATATGGAAAGTTATACAATAGTTAGTTGAAATTGTTTCTTGGAAGTTTTGTGAGGTAGTAATTTAGTTCATGTATATTGAAGTCTTATTTAAATATTGTGCTAAACATATTCAGCACATTGAAAGTCTGATTACTTCTCAACTTGGAAAGTTATACAATAGTTAGATGAAATTGTTTCTTGGAAGTTTTGTGAGGTAGTAATCTAGTTCATGTATATTAAAGTCCTATTTAAATATTGTGCTAAACATATTCAGCACATTGAAAGTCTGATTACTTCTCAACTTTTAATCACCAGGCAATTTTTGGTATTAAATTATATGCTCAGTGCATATTCCATTATGTGTAATTTTCACTCAATCTGATTTGAAAATTCATGTGAGGAGAAATTTTTCTGATTATAATTTAACAGCTTGCCTTGTGTTATGATATATTTATTTTTATTCATTTCAGGAAGTCTGTTGGACAGTGTCTAATATTACTGCTAGTAATACACAAGATTCAATCAGTTATTAAAGCTGGAATTATGGAGGATATTATTCTAATACTTGATGAGGTATTTAAAAAAGTCATGTATTTAATACCTTTTGGTTAATGTAATGTTACTTCAAGTAAATTTACTGCTAAAACTTAATTTTATTCTCTAGTTGAATGCAGTGGCATAGATTATGTAACAAAGTGCAATAAAATACTTTTAACTTTTCAAACCGAACTTCTAACCAGAATTTTAAAAAAATTTAATAAAACTTTTAAAATTGAAAATATTTTCATGGATCTAAAGAATGGAACATAACACCTGTATGGTCAACTAAGTCATGGATAAAAGATGCAGCCCTAAAAGCAAAAGGCCTGGTTTCTGTATACTTTTATAATAATCATGTTACAACAGTATACAGAAACCAGGCTTTTTGCTTTTAGAACTGAATCGTTTATCCATGAATTTGTTGACTATATGGGTTTTCTATTCCATTGTTAAGATCTGTGAAAATACTCTCATTAGCAAAATTATTTAAAAAAATTTAAATTTGGGTTAGAAGCTTGGTTGAAAAAGTCTAAGTGTTTCTTCACGCTTTATAATATAATCTATGCCATTTCACTCAACATTGACAGCTAGTCAATATTACCCACCTCATTTTTCAAATTACCTAGACTAATCAAACAATATATCATAACAATTGTTTAGTAATTACTGAATCTAAATAGTATATTTTGAATAATTTCTTACTGTGGTTATCCCTAATAACAGCTGCTCGCAAATAAAAAATATTTTATACACAGATCTCCACCATAATTTGACAATTAAGTAACAAAAGATATGCTCTATTAAAATACTATGCAGAAGTTAGTATCCCAAATTACTTTCTACCACATTTTTTGTAAAACCAATTACTGTGAAAGCTACATCATATAATAAATGTTTACTTTATTCATTATTATAGTAATAGATTAGTTGTTAAAGAGTATTCACCCTTTTCACTAAATTTCTGAGTACAGTAAGACATTCAATCCTGTCAATTAAATGATTAGTTATTACAGATATAAATAAAATAGATTAGAATGCCTTGATAGAGTACAATAATTGAAAACTGACTTGTTTAGAATGACAACAAAATTTTCTTTTCACTATCGAGAATCACTCTCACATTGAAAGTAAAGAAACACAAGAATGAAGATTGAATACTAAATAAAATGTTAGCATCTTAAATTTCTAAATCTGACCCAGCATCTGTATTAATGCTCTCTATGGCATGTTGTAATCAAATTTAGAAATTTAAGATTTTGTATGCTAATGTTTTACTTAGCATTCGATCTTTATTCTTGTGTTTCTCTACTTTCAACAGCATTATTGTCAATAGTGAAGAGGAAATTTTGGTGTCATTCTAGACAAGTCTCTGATTCAGCTTTCAATGTTGAGCTGAAATTATACTCAACATTAAAAACTTATTATTGTACTCTTATCAAGGCAATCTACCCTATTTTATTTATATCTATAATAACAAATTAATCGACATGGTTGGATTTTCTACTGTTTTACAGAGAAAATCCAACTACAGAGTTTCTACAGAGAGAAATTTAGTGAAAAGGGGAATTCTCTTTAAAAAATATTTTATAACTATTTTCTATTACTATATTTATTTAATCAAGTAAATATTTATTACATGATGTAGTTTTCACAGTATGTAATTGGTTTTACAAAAAAATGTGGTAGGAATTTACTTCTTGGAAGTAGTTATCAATAAAATGACAACAGATTTAAAACTGCACTCATGTGTTGGGTGCTGTTTTATATCAAGTTTTTTTAAACCCCTGTCTCAGAATTTATATTTCCTAATTGGATTTATTTGATTCTACTTTATCAACAATGAATTTTTTCAACTACTTTCAACAATCAACTATTTTTACAACAATAAATTACCCTTTAATGTATAAAACTATGCAAAAAATAATTTTCTTATCTGCAGAGCATTTACTAAATCTACATCAAAAAATAATTTAAATAAATTCTTCTTTTGTTTCATAAATTATATCAGGGGATGGGAGTCATTTTCCTTTCACATAAATTTATGAACTGATTTTCTCTTTCTTTTTTTCCCTAGATGCTGTAAAGATGGAGCCAGAGGCATAGCGAAAGGATCCAGTTTCGTAGAACAAATTGTGTAAATGTGCTATGTACTTTCTAAATAAACTATTTTTACTTTAAACTAGCTCTTTTCTGTATTTAAAAACATGTGTTTCTATAATTATCTTTTGTTTTGCATAGTTTTATGAATTAAAGAGTAATTCATTAAATTCTTATAAGTCATTTTTAAAAAATATCTTCTTTTATATTATATTGGACATTCAATATCCAACACTTGATAGTACTATCTTTGAGAAATAGTACTATGATAGTAATATTTCTCAAAAATAGTACTATCAAGTGTTGGATATTGAATGTCCAATATAATATAAAAGAAAATATTTTTTAAAAATGACTTATAAGAATTTAATGAATTACTCTTTAATTCACAAAACTATGCAAAAAATAATTTTCTTATCTGTAGAGCATTTATTAACTCTACACCAAAAAATAATTTAAATAAATTCTTCTGAGCAAGTTTTCATGAGCTCACAAAGATGGGTTTCATCATACACACTACACATTAGTCAAGTTTTGAAAATGAATGTATCAAATTGATGTTTATAAATTTATTATGTTAATAAATTTTATACTGGGGTAGTACACATTTTTTGGGTTAATTATTAAAGTAGTACTGTTTTACATACTATAATCTCATTCTAAATTTTAAAAAAACAAACGGGAACCTTAGATCGAATGGAAAGATGATTTAGCTTTAATGGTTGGTATTAATGTTATCTTAACTTTCAAATTTGGGTAAATGTATCTTAATACAAAAGGAGGTTTTGTTCTAACAAGTAAACTTGTGATTCAAATGCAAATTTTTAGGTAATAACAAAGATCAGTATTTGGTAATTCCTAAAAATACATAAGGCAAAACTGGCAAGAATACTAGAAATATGAAGGCAAAAAAAATAATAATAAAAGTGAAAGGGTTGATATCAGAGGTTATTCGTCAATGTATTAAATAAAAATAAGCATATAAACGAAAGGGTCCTACGCAAAACTATAAAAAAATGCCGGCGGTCCGATTCTGGTAGAATGCTGGCATGATGCCCGGACCTACGGCGCATTGCTGTTTACGGGATGGGTAGATGACGGTATGTCGACACCAATTATTGCTCCCGTAACCGGCCCGTCAACCTCCGGTTACGCTCCGGCTATCTGTCCGCATCGATGGCTTAATCGCGGCTGCCTAACGGTTCGCAGTCGGATGAACGATGGCTCGATTCCTACCGGAAGCGGCCCAGAAGTCGACGGGGTAGTCGCGGGCGAGAGGACACAGCCGTGACGGAAACGATACTGACCTAATGCGCCGGCCCGGCAGTGGTGAAATCGGCTGGCCGGAACCTTCCGACCCCGGCCCGATGCCTCTGTGTTTGTTGGGTATATATATATATATATATATATATATATATATATATATATATATATATATATATATATATATATATATATATATATATATATTTACAGCCATAAAGAACATCAGATAAGGAAAAATTCTTAAAATATCGGCAGTGCGGACTTCGAAAATGTTTACCAAAGGTCTTTATCTGGAAAACCTTAAAAAAGCTCTGTATTGTTAGTCTGTTTTTATTTTTTCCAAGATGTAAAGTTTATTTCGAAGTATTCTATCGCATTTGAATTTCAACGGAAATTTTCCTTTTTTATTATTGAACCGCATTTACGAATTCAATCTCGCAATTCAATCATAATTCAATCATGTAGGTAACAATAATCTGTTAGAAATGTTCCTGATTCTAATCTTTTTTCTGCACTTTGTAGTGCATAAATGTTTTTGGGCTGCTTCTTTGTTCAAAAACCGTTTAATTTTCAGGCCTTTCTTGAGGAATATGCTTCTATAAGTTTGTAACTTACCGTTCCATTGTTGTCTGAAGAGAAATTAAGATACGAGCCAAGGAATCAGATTACAAGTTTTATTACATCGCATTGTCTTGTAGGTCTTATGGTGTTCGATAAATATATACATGTCTTTAGGTACCAAAGAAGTTCGTACCAGCATTTATGAAGGATCCTATGCAGCCGGTGTTATTAAAATGAATTTAAAAAAAAAGCCTTTCTTGCAGTCTTGGACTATAGTTTAGCACAGGGAGTTTTGATATATGTGCCATAAATAATGTGTTGGGATAGCTTCAGGATTCTTAAAATCGGAAATTTTTATTTTTCAGAAAAACAAACTGACAGCAAATCCGAGGAAAGACTTAAAACAGCACATTATAAGGAAATCATATAATAATGGAATAGTTTTTTAATAGCGTTTTAAAAAAGTATTTGATAATTCAATCGCTTAGGCACAATAACACGGATGAAAGAAAATTGTGTAGCAGAAAACTTGTTTTTGATAGAGAAATTCTAATTTCATATTTAACATCTGTTTTTGATGGAATATTATCGACTAAAAACTTATCTTTAAACAAATACTAGTTTGATCAGTATTATTAACGATATTTAAAGAATCCTTTGAAAATGATGATATATTAATAATATAATTGCAAATGAACCACGAAATAGTTACGTCATTAAAGATAGCATTTGACTAGCTCGTCTAATAAAGGTATGGGGCTTACAGTGTTAAAATAAAAAGAGATTAGTCAGTGAAAACCCAAATTTACATTAAATATATTTTCAGTAATTCAAACATTAATAATCAGTTCCATATAATAGTAGTTTTACTAAGTATGATAGAGTTTTCACTGTTTGATTTATCAAAACCTGGAAGCCATAAAAATGCCTATCGCAAAGAAAGTAAATTTATAGCCTCTTTAAAGAATTTCAGAAGACCTATTTTTTTGTTGGACCCTCTTCATATTTGACAAGACCGACAAATACGCGCAAGCTATTTCATCTCATGAATAACATGTTCTTAAATGTTTTCCACTTTTACCAAGTACTTACGAAGATATAGATCGATTTTTAGCTGAGCAGAATATATTTACATAAAAAATATGTAAAATGTGTATTCCAAGGAAACATGAATAGTAGAAATGAGCAAAGGTTGACTTGCAAAGGCGTGTCGATTTTCATATAGAAATTTTGGTTCTCAAATTAGAGGCTAAAATTTATTCGGAATCGATCCAATGATATAATTGAATATTCTAAACACTACTGCCCGAAACAGTGTGTTTGTTATGTTCTTGTTTTAAATGTATGGAGTTTTCTACTTCTAAGGGGCACACTACATGAATTTGATTCAAACACAGTTCTAATTTAATTAAAATGTTTATTTCACAGTGACGCATATTACTTTTCTTTTCAACATAAGCATGCGTACTACTAGTACGAGCTATATAAACATTCATGTAGGGATTACAATTCAATATATATATACACTGAAGTGCCACTGAATTAGGGATACCTACCTAGTAACGACTTGGGCCTCCTCTGGCCTTGACAAGGCTGCCACACGACGAGGCATAGATTCAACAAGTTTCTGGAAACGTTCCACAGGAATGGCTTGCCAAATATTGGCTAAAGCTGTCCATAATTCAGTAAGGTTCTTTGGTGCTGTGTGATGGCCTTTTACGCCTTGTTCCAAAACATCCCAAATATGCTCAATAGAATTTAAGTCTGGGCTTCTAGGGGGCCAATTCATGACAGAGAAGTCAGAGGAATGCTCATCCAACCAGCCAGTAGCCAACTGGGACTTGTGAGAGGTACAGTTGTCTTGCTGGAAAACTCCATTACCATGCGGATAACAGAACAGCATAAACGGATGGAGGTGATCACCCAGCAACTCTACGTACCGAATTGCATTGAGGGAGGTTGGTACACGCACCAAAGATCCCAAACTGTGGCATTAAAAAACACCCCAGACCATGATTGAGCCACCATGTCCTTGTACAGTTCCAGCCAGGCATGCAGGATCCATGGCTTCATGAGCCTGACGCCATATTCTCAGCCTCCCGTCGGCGTTAAGTAGTCGGAATCGAGACTCATCACTACATGCTACTCGTTTCCAGTCCTCTACACTCCAGTCTCTGTGCTCTCTTGCCCAGGTAAGACGTGCAGTCCGATGGCGAGTATATACAGCAATGGTACTGTCGTAGGTCGACGGCTCCCGAAACCCATACGGTGAAGCGAGCGTTGCACAGTCCGTTTACTGACTGTACGACTGGCACCGTCATTAAACTGGGTGGCAATTTGAGCTAATGTTTGGCTTCACTGGCTACGTACAATACGCCTGAGCCGTCTCTCACCACGCACTGTCAAGGCTAATTGTCCTTTGCAGTTTGTCCGATCGCTAGTTTTTTTTCCCACCATCCATGTATTCTTGGTATACTGTTGACACTGTCGACCTTGAAAATCCTAGCTGTCTGACGATTTCGGAAATTGAATGGCCCATGCGTCGCGCAATTACGATTTGTCCGCGATCGAAGGCATCTAAATCAGGCAGTTTACCCATACTGGCAATTCCAACAACTAATTCAGAACAACCACAGTACGCGCTATATATGCAGTTACCACAGCGCCCTCACTTGCGCATACATGATGCGCAGCGCTACACAATTTGCATAGGCTTTGCTATCCCTAATTCAGTTTCACTTCAGTGTATATATATATATATATATATATATATATATATATATATATATATATATATATATATATATATATATATATATATATATATATATATATATATATATATTCTGGTATAACTACTACACATGCAATGAAAAATACAACGTGAGATACTCACAGACTCTGCAGAAAGTCGACCAGCAATGCTGCTTCGTAAACTTTGAACCTAACAAGCTCTCGCGTAGGTTAGCATCAACCTAGCCTTTCCCTCAACACTTCCTTTCACTTCTTTAACACTTCCTGTCATCTCCTCTCATTTCGATAATACTTCATCCCTTCGTTTCTTTAATCTAGCTGCTTGGAATTTATATTAACCGCGTATGCCGAGATTTACATATCTCAAGCGGCTTCTTTAATTTTTTCACTTAAAAGTTTGATTCATTTGAATCGAATCTTACGTAAACCTTACAAATGTTCTTAAATGATTGCCATGATCAACCAAGAGGTTTCTTAAACTCTGTCTACAAATAATTTTATAACATAAAATCCTGACTACAAATAGTTTTATAATAGTTTATTAACATAAAATTCTGACTAAAAAATAGTTTTATAACAGAAGTTTTATAACATAAAATTATGTCTACAAATTGTTTCTTAACAGTTTTATAACACAAAATTCTGACAAACTAGCCGCTGCGCGACCAGCATGGTCGATTTTAGTTTTATATTTTCTTTTGCAAAACAACTCAACTGAAAGTAACATATGTAAGGATTGTTACCATTACCTGTCATCATAAATATACGTTGTTAAGGGGTATTTTCGATAACGCTTATTCTAGAACATCGTGATCAAAAAATGTGAATTTCCATTACCTCCGAACAGAGTTCAAGATAAGACTGAGAAACCTAACATCAATGATTTTTAAAATTAAATCCCTCTTTGTATGTACTATTTTTCAACATTAAGATATTAATACTTTATCATTACAACAAATAAGAAATTGTTGGGGAAATATATAAAATATATTGTTGATTACATCACTCTCTGCATGTAGAGGAACCCGGGGTAGAACGGGGAACGAAGTTCAAAATGTGTTTTAAAAATACAAAAGGGTTAATTAATAGATCTGCAAATTTTTCTATGAATACGTTATAATGTAATAATCACAAAAATACAATAATACTGTAAGAAAATAAAAGAACAATTTTTTTTTTTCAATTTCAGAAAATTATGTCATTTGCACCGTTCTACCCCTGGCACGGGACAAAACCGGATGGTAAGGACAACTAATTTTAAAAAACATATAAACTAGTGGAAATTCAGAAAAAAATAAGTTTCCTCTATATTTACACTCATGGACAAAAAAATTAGCGCACCAACAAATAATTGCGGGATCGTAACGAAACTTGCAATGAAGGTACATGTCGGGGAGATATGCAAATGGTTAGAAATGCAGCGTGATTGCGCATTACGTATAGCCGGTAGAGGGCGTTGAACATCGTACTCTGTGGAGTATAAAACAGGTAACCAAAGCTTGTTTGAGTGTGCTGAATCATTTACAAAGGAAGAGCTGAGATAGACATGCCATTACGCCGTGTTCGAAGACAATATAAGCAGTTGTCGCAGTTTGAGAGGGGGAGAATCGTCGGGATGATGGAAGCTGGGTGGTCAGCTAGGCGAGTAGGTCGTCAATTAGGCCGCTCTGATTGTGTTGTGAGGAGGTGTTGGGACCAGTGGACCCGAAAGATGTCATGTACACGAAGACCAGGCTCAGGACGCCCTCGACAGACCAGTCGTCGAGAAGACCGCCACATCGTAAGAAATGGACGCGTACAGCCAACTGCTTCATCGGCCGCCATCCAGGCACAGGTAGCACCTTCACTAGGGGCCTCTGTGTCTTCTCGAACCATACGAAGGCGCCTGGCTGAAGGACAGTTGGTATCGTGGCGCCCATTACGTGTGCTGCCCTTGACGCCCACCCATCGACGCCTCCGTTTGGAGTTTTGCCGCGCACAAGGAAACTGGACTGCAGCGGAATGGAACCAGGTCGTCTTTAGCGACGAATCCAGATTCAATCTCGGCAGTGATGACAATCGTGTTCGTGTGTGGAGAGCCCGTGGTGAACGCTTCAATCCTGCCTTTGCTGTACAGCGACACATCGCTCCCACAGCTGGTGTGATGGTATGGGGTGCCATTGCCTACAATACACGGTCACCCCTAGTATTGTTCCGTGACAGTATGACAGCCCAGCTATGACTCAATGCCCGATCGTATCGCATCGTGCATTCGCGCTAGAGGGGGTCCAACGGAGTATTAACTCCTCCGTTCTTTTGCCTTTTTCTCTGAAATAAATTATCCTTTTTCTTTGATTTTCTTATCATTTACTTATATCAAAGTAGTCATTACGTATGTAAAATTTCGTTTCATTTTGACTACTCCTTCTTGGTGCGCTAATTTTTTTGTCCATGAGTGTATTTAGTTTTAAGTCATTATAAAGGTTTAATTAAGGTTACGGTTTTCCTTGATTGTGTCCTTTTCCTAAGCTTATTCAAAAAATTCACACACTAGGACAGCATCATCATCTTCTCTATCTATTGCCGCACAGGAATTGTGTGCCCATTTTTTGCACATGGAACAAGAGACACAACTTTCAACTGACTTTGAGTAAATTTCACCGCAATATAAACACTCGCAGTCAGAATAATTCCCAGAATCACTCTCGTTAGATTTGGGTTCTCTCTTGAGCTCCTTCTTTTTTCCATTTAACTTCAGGCATTTTCCCTTGTTTTTTCCATGCTTAATTTTATTCTCTTTCTTAAATATTTTTATCCTTGCTCTTTCTTCTTTAGCAAAGTTCTTTTCTACTTTGTAATTAATAGCGGCTTCTAACTCTTTTTTGTATGGGGAATCTGTTAAGATAGAGGTCTTCCTCCTCTTCCTATTCGTCCTTTTCGCGTTTTCTAATTTTGGAATAGGCGTTAGAATTTCAGCGGGAACATGAAATAAAGAGGACCTGTTGTCAATTGTAATCCAAGAGCAACCAGGAGTGGCACAATTAGCGACATCAAATTGGACCTTCTTAACCGGCGTATCATCATTAGAGTTAGATGAAACCTTATCAGCTTTATCATCCAATCTGATATCCATGTGTTTTTTAACTGGTGTGCTAGGCGAAGGCAATTCCAATTGTTCACCTCCGGATGTTATCACCTCGTCACTTGAAGCCAACCAAGGACCTATTAAGTCCGATGTCATTTGTGTCTGCTGGGAGAAATTCTGCGTCGGTGAATATGGATGGGTCAGTTGGCCATCATATTCTTGTAGCTTTGAAATCATTAATAGCAGTTTTCATTGTTGTGCTTTGGATAAAAGATGATCCAAAAAGCGTTGAAATTTGAAAGAGAGTTACGGACGTTCCCTGGGTTGCTTCGTAGTCATTTTCGAAGCTAATTGCTGTAAGAAGACTAAAAGGCTTCATAAAAGAAATATCTAGTGGCTGAAGTCTGTGAGAGCAATGTGGTGGTAGACATAGCAACGAAACTCCACTCTCCTTCTCGCAGTCTATAACCTTAAGGTTTTTCGTATGTGTTGACAGGCCATCTAATATACACTGCTGGCCACTGTAAATGCAACACCCTGAAGGAAACATGCAAATAACAAGAAATTTACAACATGCATTAGCGGAGGTGAAATATGCAAATGATTATAATTTCAGCGCAGACGCACATCACGCGCGCCTCTGGCCCCACTCCAAAGCGCTATTTAAGGCTTGGAGATTTCGATGATTTCAAGTTCGGCAATTGTGTTTTTCTTGTGGTTTTTCAAAAAAAACGATCAATTATGCCTCGTCGTAAACAGCGATCATCTATTGATCAAGTATCCGAGTTCGACAGAGGAAGGATAATGGCCTACCGAGATTGTGGATTATCTTTCAGGGACAATGGTAGTCGTGTTGGACGAAAGCAAACAACTGTAATGCAGATAAAGGATCGTTGGATGCAGGAGGGTACGACGGACCGGCATGTTCGATCGCATCCACCTCAGCGTACCACTTCACGTGATGACAGGCAAATTGTGCGCATGCCAGTGACGGATCGCTCAGTCACATCACGAACCATAGCACAGCACATGCAGTCTGTAACGCATCATCCAGTGTCTGCGCGTACCATTCGACGCCGTTTACAGCAGAGTGGTCAGTCCGCAAGACGTCCATTGCTTTGTCTACCCTTGCCGTAGAACCACAGACGTCTCCGCCACCAATGGTGCGATGACAGAAGGATGTGGACGGCAGAATGGAATGCAATTGTCTTTACTGACGAGTCACGCTTCTGTCTGCAACACCACGATGGTCGCATTCGAGTCTGGAGACACCGTGAAGAGTGGATGCTGAACAGCTGCGTTATGCACCGCCACACTGGTCCTGCACCGGGTATTATGGTATGGGGCGGTATTGGGTATCACTCTCGCACACCTCTAGTACGCATTGCCGGTACTTTAAACAGCCAGCACTACATCTCCGAGGTGTTGGAGCCAGTTGTCCTTCCTTACTTTCAGGGCTTGCCCACAGCCATATTTTAACAGGATAATGCGCGACCACACGTGGCACGCATTGTCCAACGGTTCTTCGTAATTCGCTAGATTGAATTGCTTCCCTGGCCGCCTCGCTCTCCGGATCTTTCGCCGATAGAAAACATGTGGTCCATAGTTGCTCTACGATTGACCCAGATTCCATCCTCAGCTGCCAGAGCAGATCAACTTTGGCAACGTGTGGAAGCTGCTTGGTCTGCTGTACCCCAAGAACTCATCCGAAGTCTCTTTGAATCAATGCCGAGGCGTGTGGCAGCGGTGATCTCCAACAATGGCGGCTACTCTGGCTACTGATTTTGGCAGGAACCACACTTCACAGAAGTCTATAAATTTAATCATTTGATACTTGGTCAACATGTTATCTACAAAATAAATTTTGTTGTGATATCTCTTGTCTTTCTTGGTGTTGCAATTTGGGTGGTGTAATAAGAACCGGGAATTCTTGATGCCTTAGAAAATTCCACAAATTTTCAAAACCGTACAAGAAATGACTCAACAGTCATCCATCCAGTGCTGTGCACCTCAGTCGGACCTCCTGGTGGCAATCATAACTCAAATTATTTCTGCTTCTTCTTTCGAGGAAAAATGAACATTGGGGGCACGTAAGCTCCGCTTGCCGACATACAAATAAGGCAGGTTACGGTTTCACCCCTCTCTGAGGATGTCAATTATCCGACTTGACGTTTCCCCTTGTAAGCTATGATCTTTGATTGGTTTTTAGGGTTCACTGAAATGCCCGTCTCATCGCAATTAAATATTTGAGAAGCCATTAGTTTGTGCTTGTCGAGTAAGTTCGTTAGCAACGAAAAAAAAAATATTTTACCTGTGAACCTGTTTCGGAATATTTCCCATTAAACTGAGTAAACTGTCAAATGTCGAAAACTTGTAAAATAAATACATCAAATTAAAAAGTAAAGTAGAACAATTAAATGTCGTAACTCTTAATTTATCAAATGTTATAACATTTGGTATTTAATATCTAAATTTTTAATCTATTATAAACATCGAAATTAAGGTCCTACCGGTTGGATCCTACCATTATTTTCTGGCAAGCAAAATAACATCCTCTTAAATAAACACCCTGCATCTTGTGCCACTTAGTTTACCCCGATGAACTCGCACATGAATTCAGGAAAGCCCAGCTCAAAAGTCTCTAGATAATATTACTGTTTTTACTTATAAAAAGGAATAATATAATTTTTGCACTCTTATACGGCGATGATAACACTGTTACACCGGGCAAATAATATTTTTTTTTCTTATCGGAGTTCCTGCCACTGTTGTTCTACATTTTTAACGCAAGTGCTTGAGAAAGCTGTCAGTCGCGTTAGAGGTGCTCACAATGAATCCAGAGCGTTACGTATTCCGTTGGCGCGGCGTGGAAGACAACCAACAAAAACTTTGCTTTGTACTCGCAAACGGTAGAAATATTAATGATTTATCTGAAGAAGCTGTCTTTTTTATGTGCGGCCTGCTATACAAATATACTATGTTAAAATCCCATTTCTTTCTGGATAAAATATTTATTGTTGTTCTGGTTATTGTTGTTGTGTCTAATGCCCCCTGACTTGAATTATTCCAGACGAGGTCTACATAGGTTAGCGGGCTGAGGGATGTGTCTCCAGTTTATAAAGACACAACAAGGGTCGGAGTACGATTTCGTAAGGCGCCACCTCAATTTTGACCGATCGACCCCAGGGGAGACATCTGGGGCGATCGTACCCTCTCCCACCCTCTCTGACCTCATAGAGTAACTTTCCGGTCCACGAATTTAACGCATCCATAACCGGCCTAGAAACGGGGGTATCTAAATACGCTTTTCGAGATTCAAACCGAGCACAATATCAGAGCACTTCCATACATGCTAGCGGGCTAAAGGGTGCAGCTCCAGTTCACAATGACAGAAAAAGGGTCTGAGTACAATTTAGCCAGGTGGCCCCTCAATTTTGACCAAGCACCACCAGGGGGCATCTAGGGGTTTCATATCCTCTCCCACTGTTTCTGACCTCATAGAAGAATTTTCCGATCAACGAATTTAATTTGTCCATATTCGTCCTAGACACGGAGGTATATAATGGAGCTTGTCAGGATTCGATCCGAGCACACTCGGAACCGAAAGCCGACGTACTAGCACTCGGCTATCTGAAGCCCATAAGATATTTTATTACCAGTAACGAGAAAAATGTTATATGCTTCATTAATTCACATAATTTATTGTTTTATTTACTTTTCATTTTGGGGTTTGTTAAAAATTTAAATTTCGGAAAAAAATAAATCGTCATCCGTAAATATTATAGCTGTGGGTTGTTGGTATCTGAAGCGTCAAGTATAACTTTCCTTCTGTAAGAAGTTTAATAAAAAATGAGTGGGAGTCTAACAGATCTCTACCTGAATTTTAATTACTGGAGCCCCAAACTGCCCTCTGTTCATAAAGATGTTAATTTGTATCATCCAGAAGACCTTAATATGAGTGCGTAGAGAAAATATGATTTCTGATCAATATCTGTTACGTATAATGGATTCATGATCATAAAAATAATTAATTCTGTACCTGAATATTTATCTGTATCTGACTTATTTTACTGAAACCCAAAACTGCCATCTATTCATGAAAATGTCAATTTGTGTCACCCAGAGGAAGACCTTAAAATGAGTACCCAGGCAAAATGTGATTTACGATCAATGTCTGTCACGTATAAGAGATTCATGGTCGTATTAACCATTAAAACTATTACTTCTAAATAACTATATGGCTGATAATAGTTGCGATTATGCCGTAGACGAAGTTATCTCATTTGCACTCCATGAGAAAACATTTTTATATGTAATAGAGCATTATACCGTTATTTTGACTGTAAACTACATCGTGAATTATTATTTATTTACAGTCATTAAAAAAAAGTTTAAAAAGGAACATTTTTTTTCATTATTCTGTAAAACAGCGGCGTGCAAAATTCAGTAAAGATCATTTGGAGTAAAATTTATTCATACAGATATAAAAAAAAAAGTTTAAAAACTTTTTGATCACACTTCCAGATTCAAAACCACTGAAAAATTGTGTCCAAACACGAAAAAGTAACGAAACGAAACTTCCAATCTAACATAATAATTCCTTAACTATGAATATTTATCCTGTAAAACTAATCGCTTGCTATCAGAACCGCCATTCCCGATCGACATTCGCTCCACCCACGCGTGGAGAGATAAAGAATCATTACGGAATTCTGGGGAAATTCTTGTACCCCACGCGCTCTCAACAAATAACCTAATTATAAGTAACTTTTAATGACTCAAGATATTCAAAACGCGTTAACAAATTTGTATCTGGTGTGGGATTACATTTTATGTAATATATACTTTCAACAGGCTGGGATAATTAAATTTTGTAATTTTTTTTTGTGAACATCCCTTTCATTAAACCACGAAACTTAGAATAAAGGATGAATTTATTGACAACCATCCATGTGTGACAAAATAGTCATGCTTGACTATTTATAACTCCAGTTGGGACCCACTTGCTTTTTTGATAAACTTTAAACCATCAGTTATGGAAGAGATAGTAAAGAAATTGCGCTTGATTCTTATAGCTTAACCTGTCAAGATAGGGAAGGGTTTGTCCCCCTAGTGCCCAGAGGAAAATTTTTAATTCCGACTTCGAGGCTATGGAAGATTAGGTAATGGTTGGAGGTAGATGTAAGTGATCCAGATTGTCGAAGGGACTGTATTGGTACTTATAACGGATACTTGCAAAGAAAGAAGGAATATCCTAAAATAATGGGAGACAGTTCAACCTGGAGGGAGAGAGAAGGAATTGATGAACGGAGGACTTATTGGTACTTATGAGGGATACTGGCAAAAAGTGAAGGCATATCTTAAAATAATGGAAACTAGTTCAACTTGGATGGAGAGAGAAAGGACTATATTGGTACTTATAACGAATACTGGCAAAGAAAGAAGGTATTTCTCAAAAGAATGGAAGACAGTTTAACTTGGATGGAGAGAGAATGTCTTTGGATGGAAGGAGGGACTGTATTGGTACTTATAACGAATACTGGCAAAGAAAGAAGGAATATCTCAAAGTAATGGAAGACAGTTCAACTTGGATGGAGAAAGAATTGATTCGGATGGGCGGAGGGATTGTGTTGGTACTTTATAGAGATTTCGCTACTTCTACCTAGACTTGGGTGTATATAATTTGAAGTGGCACACTAAATGAATTGGATGCAAACACAGTTTATACATGAAACAATGTTTATTTTAAATGCTTGCACATATAGATTTTGCTCTTCAACAATGAGCATACGTACTACTTGTACGGATATATAAATACAGCTTTCAAGAACAATATATTTTTCAATACTCAGGAACAGTAAGTCAACCAGCAGTTCTGCCACGTAAACTTTGGGCCCCCTAAGCACAAGCGCCGGTTAACACCTGGAGCTGTTTACCTCGTAGCCCCCTTAACTCGCTTATCTATCAACCTTTTTTAATCAAACTGGTTGGTATTTATACCAAGCGCGTATGCCGAAATTAGAATATCTCAAGCAACTTCTTTAATTTATTCACTCAAAAGTTCGATTCTTGTGAATCGAATCTTATGTATACTTTACAACTTATAAGGGATAATGGCAAAGAAAGGAGTACCTAAAAGCAAGGTAAATCAGTTAAACTTGGATGAAGATAGAATGACTTTGGATGGCAGGAGGGACTGTATTGGTAATTATAACATATTGGTAATTATAACTGATTATGAAGAAAGAAGGAGTATTTAAAATAATAGAAAGCAGTTCAACTTAACTGTGTTCATATTAGTAAGATAGGGTTTTCAATGGAGAACTCAATGTCTATTGTAATTCTTGATTCGGTGAGTGCATTTAGCATAATTTTTGTAAGAACAATAGTTCAGTATTGTTTAGTTATGCTATAGGGCAGTGGTCGGCAAACTCATTAGTCAACAGAGCCAAATGTCAACAGTACAACGATTGAAATTTCCTTTGAGAGCCAAATTTTTTAAAACTCAAACTATATAGGCAGGTGCATTGTTATTAATTTAATTAGGATACTCCAAAGCTGGCCTTTGCTAAAGACGTCTTCAATTTGAATGAGGTACTTTCGCTGAGGTCGAACCCTTTCAACTCTTCCATCCACACTCGTTTTGTATGCTTATTTCGTCTATCTCCATTCGTTCATCATCTCTGTATGTCCAAACCATCTCCACATACCTTTCTCAATTCTCGACACTACATTTTCTTTCACCCCACAGTGCTCCATAAAATTAACTTAATAAACTCTACTTTAAGTTTTATGTCTTTGTTAAACTATAGGTATGTCGAATAAAACTAGATATCATACTTAATATCGATATTATTTATTGATAAAATTAAATTGTAAAGTATCCATAAAATTAAATCATAACAATGACAGACAAACACTAATATGATCAATAGCCTCGCATCTCCTAGTTCAGGGATGGCGAACCTTTTTCTTACGCGCGTCAAAAAATGTCTTGAAACCGTAGAAATTAAAACCACGTGTCACGTAAAAAAATTGTTTTCGGTCTTTAGAAGACCTTCGGAAATTAAAAGAATTATACGATATATATTTAAAACAAAAACAAATTTAACTTTTTATTAGGATTTTTTTAAACTATCAATATCAGGAAGAAAATAAATACAAAAATTATCGAACTTAATGTGACACTTGTTGTTGTCTTTCGGACGATAATTTATTTATACGTGGTTCGATATTTATAACTTTTAATCGTACACACGCAGCGGACAAGTCGATGCCGAGGCGATTTCTATTCTTACTTTTAATAAAATTCATTGTTCGGAAACGTAGGTTGATCCAAACATTGTCAAAGGAGCTCTTGTTAAGTTTTTCATCGACATTAGTGAATTAGCCAGCGAGTTCCATTTAGTTAAAATAATATTTTCAGTGCTTGTTGTTAAAATATATTCGTCACAATTTTCCAGATCTTGTAATTTTACGTTTAGTTCTGCAAATTTATTCCTCCGTACAACACTGTTGTGAAATTCGACCATTTTCGTTTCTACGTTATCAATTTGAAGCCAATCGAAAGAGGATAATTTAAGTTTTCTCCATTTCTAGAAATTGGGAGAATCTTTCGTCAAATATTTCTTTTGCATTCGCTAGTACTGAAGAAGAGTGTTTTAAGACTTCTGTTTGGCAAAAAGAGGAAAAAATTAATTTCAAACAATTATTTTTTTAAAATTATTTCTAGTACAAATTAGATTATAGATCTCTCAGTCCGACGAATGAAAATCAAAATTTAAAAAGTTAAATGGATGTTAAAACAATGTGATCGTCTCGCGTCTAAAATTGCTTCGCGTGTCACTATGTGACCTGCGGGTCACAGACTCGCCATCCCCGTCCTAGTTGATTAAATGTCTGCGCACAAAGCGCGTCTAGATGAATTTCTCTCAAAATTGCAACAAACCCGTTTCTTACGACGGTCATACTTTTCGCCCCATCTGTTGAAATTGAGACAGTTTTATCGAGTAGAATACGTTTTTCAATGCACTCAATTACAACATTTGCTATATCCTCTCCACGTGTTTGACCTTTGAGTGACAATAATTCTAAATGTTATTCTTTAGGACCTGTAGATGAAATAAATCGTACAAAAATTGAAACTAGCGCTGTATCGTTTATGTCACAAGACTCATTAACTGCTATTGATAAAGCTGAAACTAATTTAAGATCTTCGACTTACTGGTTGGTTACATTCGAAGACCATTTTGACTAGTCTAGTGTTTTCTACGGGGACACGCTCTCGGAAGTAATACATTGCAAAACACGATGCAAAGATACGACGATATTCGTTGACATTTAATCTTTCTAGAAATGTTTTCTCATTAAGTCGCTTCAGAGCACTCGCTTAAAGATAAAGACACATGAACACCAACTAAGTATGTAAAAATAGAAATAAGAAAACCAGTCATCACCAGGGCCTGATTTACGAATCAGCTAAAAAAGCTACAGCTTACGGCTTCGCAATCTGCCGAGGCCTCAAATAAAAAACAAAAAATATATAATAATCGATATAAAAATATCTTGTAGAAAAATCACTCAAATGAATTCCGACATATCACGATAACTTCTAAATAATTTTAAATATACAAAATGCAACATTAAAATAATTTAAGAGCATCGTAAAATTGATTGAGACTAAATTTTCACCCGAATAAAAGATTAAGTTTTTATATACTACCAATTATGTTGTTATATTAATTTAATTTTTACCCTATTTCTAATATTTTAATTTAAAACTTTCTGTTCTGTGAGCCTTAATTGTCGTTTTTAAAACCCTTTAATTATATAATTATTTCTGTGACTTTGTAAACACATCTTTTTTTAACTTTTAATAAAAATTAAAAGAAATATATTTTCATACATTAAAAAGGCGTACATATTTAATTTTTTTTCCGACACCAGCTGATGTAATTTAAAACAGCAGGGTGCCCTTGGGGTTTATAGCTTAGGGCCTCAGCAAATCTAAATTCGGCCCTGGTCATCACGAAGTTTCAATCTCACTGTACGTGCGCGCTCGCACATGGTATTTTGTAGAAGAGCCACACTCAGGGGGCCAAAGAGCCACATGTGGCTCGCGAGCCACGGTTTGCCGACCACTGCTATAGGGGATCTTTCTTACATCTTCTTTAAAGTAGTCTACGTATAAAAATACTATTAAAGAACTTGATGAGAGAATGACATGAATGCAAAATTCTATGCTAAAATGTAATCTTTATTCTAAGATTTACCTCTCATTTGCTATACATCCTTTTACTACTGCTACGATGCAGACTTTAACGTCACCGCCCGAATTTAGCTAACATTCTCACCGATGTGTACCTAATTAAACACATTTTCAAACATTTCAAACATTTAGACGTGTTTTCGAGGCTCACAGCTGAAAATAGCAAGAATACCTTTAGCGTAAAAGTTTTAATAACTTAGGTGTCAAAAATTCCTGTTCATTTAACTAACCCTGCTTTTAATGGTTAAGAGAGGAAATCGGTTACAAATACTCAAGGGTTTGTTTTGCATACTATATTAAATATGCATATATATATATATATATATATATATATATATATATATATATATAAACTATTTAGATGTTTAGATGCCATGAATAGCAAGAAATACTACTTTTGATTTACATTAGTTATTTCGTGTGAATATATTTTAAGAACCCTGATATATATATATTTTAGCATATTTAGCATTTCAATGTGACTTACGCATATTTATCGTAACAGAATGCATATAAAATAAACAAACAGGTAATTAGAAATGTAGGAAATTCAAAGAGAGACTATTTTGCCCTTTTTAGCTCATTTGTATGCATTACCGGTGACCGCATCAGAAATAAATTAAAACGACTTCGTCAACCAAGAACTACACTAATTCATCCAGAGTCCCCAAATTCAAATATTTGTTATAGAAGTAATTTATTTTTACTCCAAATGAATATGTTTCGGTATTTTCAGTTAATAACACTTCCATTTTTTTTAACTTTAATTCTTCTCAAGTATGTAAAAAAATGTTCTCTGATTATTCAATTATTTATTTTTTTAATTGGAGAACTTCATATTTAATTAGCATATTATTTAAGCATTCATGAAGCGAAGCTTTTCTTTGAAAGCTCTTCCGTTTCACTCCAGATGCTTTAATATTCAACGCCTTACGCACGGATGCCTTCGTACCTCCAGATGGTAGGGCACTAATGCTAAAAGAGGAATCTAATGATTAATTCATAAAACGGCGTTAAGTATGGAAGCGAGAGATATATAGGGAAATATTTATCAGTTCTGCTGCTGTATTTTTGGTCTCTTCATCTGAAAAGAGAGAGTTATGTTTTGCATTTAATTCAACATTCGTATTTGTTGATCTAAGTTCCTCTAACGTAGGAAAGGTTTTTGTAGACTAAACGACAGGCTCAGGTTCTGCAGTAAGGTGTATTTCTCTTATATATCATTAAATAAATGACATAGACCTTTTTGTTTTCTGTATTTATATTTTACAGATATTGACAGATTGGAGCTGAAGAAATGTTATCATGATAGTTTTAATGTCACATTTCATATCATAAATATGCATTTTTTATATACCTTGTATGATGAAAACTTCTGAAAACCTATTTTCTTTATTAAGCGATAATAAAAATGCTCTAAGGATGTTAACGCCCAGTGGCGTAGTGGTTAAAAGCGTCAAGCTGCCACACCACAGGTCTGTTGTGCCATCAGTTCAGTTTAAAGATGGCATATTTTAAGAATGAATCCCTTGAAAGTTGACCACAAACAAATCACTTCTACGTGTTGCGATAATCGCTTTGAATAGCTTTTTAAACATATCGTAGTCAACAAAGATAAAATAACAAACAGAAGAATTCATTGAGACTCTAACTGAGTTTTAGATTTTGAACTAACTTTTCGTTTTTAAATAGATTAAATTAACTGCTTTTCTGTACATACATAAATACTTATAGATGACAAAGCATTTTGTCTAACTTGTTGAAACACAAAATTTGGCAGTATTAAAGATGCTTTATCATTCTTTTACACGACTTTCAACTGCTTATAATGCTGTAAAAGTTGTATTAAGAATTTTTCTACGTTTTGAGTAAAATTAGGTTTTTTTAACTATAAAAGTTGAACATCTGCTCAGAGGAAACGCATTTGATTTGAATATAAAACTGAAAAACTCTTTCATAAGTTTAGCCAGGTGATGGCCGAATGGGTAGGGCGTTGGCAGGCGGTTCAGATCCTGTGAGATCGAGTCTCATTGTTGGCATGGATGTTTGTAGACGATCAGAATCGGCTTTAAACTGTAGGTCCCAGTCTAATTAATCCTTGTGTAACAAAAAGTTGACCGTACCTTTAAACTTTCATAAGTTTAAAGTAATTTTTAACTTGTATCAAGGATAAGAATTTTCATTAATTGCCAGGATATTCCTTTTCAGAATTCCTTCTTTTAATTTTGTTCATGCAATAAATAAATTTATATTTAATATGTAATAATTGTTTTCAATATGAGGATTTAAAATTTTCCAATTTCGACACTTTTTTGTTCAAGTTGAGGAGATCTATGATCAGTTAAATTTTTCATTCCCTTTTCACCAGTTAAAAAATAACTAAAGCATAGAAATATAAAAGTAATGGTTTAATGTATTGATGTAGTTATTCAACAAATGGTAGGCTGCCGTTAATTATTGACTGAAAAAAAAAAAAAACTTGCGCTTCCCAGATATCTGCACACTCATTCACTCATAGAAATATAAATCATTTCCTCAATGAATCAACCTCATTAACATAATATCCCTTTATCTTATTTACTTTTTAGCTAGAAAAACTGACTCCTCCCCAATGATGAGTATGAATAAACTGGTATTTCAGCCCTTATATGAAGGCCTTATTTGAATAGTGATCCAAATCCATTCTTGTTTATTTTGCGATACCTAAATCAATAGCCTTAAAGTCTGATGAGTGCCGAGAAATGATTTCTGAAGTCTGATTTACATTCTGCTGGCAGCAGGAATAAGCTGGATGTGTACCAGTTTAAAAATAAGATAGAAATGATTTGTATGAACATGAAAGTGAGGCTAACTCCATTTTTTTAAAAAAGTGGAGTTGGGCCACTATTCAAATTGGCCTTCATATAAGAATTTGTTGTTGTTGCTGCAGTTTCTAATGCCTCTTGGCAGAAAGTTACAGACCACCAGGTCCATATTGGTGTCTGGCTATTAAGCGATAAATAGTGCGGCTCCGATTTATATACCACCACAAAGGTCGGAGTCCGTCTTAGCTAGTTGACACCCCAATTCTGAACTCCAGCCCCCAGGGGCGACATCCGGTGGGATCATGCCCTCTTCCACCCACTCTGGCCTCATAGAGCGACTTTCCGGTCTACAGATTTAACGTACCCATATCCGGAATAGACAAGGAAGTATTTAATGGCAAGCGTCGAGATTCGATCCGAGCATACTAGAATCCAAGCACAAGAACTTTGAGACATATGATCAGAAATAAAAATGTAGACTATTCTTGCAATTTGTTTTATAGTACTGATACAGATAGTGACAATATAATTCTGTACCATTTTCAACAATCTTTTAGGCTTGTCATGCCACATCCATATTAGTCCCACATTTAATCAAACGGTACAGTGGTTTGAGATGAAATAGATGGTACGGTGGGGTCGAATCCGACACGATCTCTTTTTTGATGAGGTTTTTGGTAGAAATAACTACACAATAAGCATATTTTTATTGTATAATAACATTTACTGATAATATTTTACATGAAATGCAACCATTTTTGTAGAGAAAATGACCAATGAATTATAATTTTGCTAAACAAAGAAAATGTCTTTGGTATTTACGTAGAATGTTGTCTATATTAGGTCTGATATGTAATTTAGTCTACCTAGTTTTAGGAGTTAGTGAAACCAACTTTCCCAGCACTTAAATGTAAAAAATAATATATACTGACATTTTTGGCCACCAAAATCAAAATTAAAAAATCTAAAATTAAAAATTTTAAAACATGACTAGTGATCATGAATAATGTTTTTCAATTAGGACACTCGTATTTACTCATTCCTATATTTAGTCGGGTGATCTAGTAGGTATATTTGGTAGGGTTCCTTGTCAACTCGACCTCTTGCAATGAGAGGGGAGAGTACGAGAGGGGGAAGACACACCCTTAAGTTCGATCCGTCCCCACTGTACCGTTTAAGGCAGGGGTTTCAAACTCAAAGGCTAACTTGGGCCAAACAAAAAAGGTTTAACTATAGGTGGGCCGCAAAAAAATCAATATTAATAAAAACGTATGTTTATTTACCTCATTACAGTATATTCAACATAAATATACGCATTTTGTTTAATTGCAAAAAAAGAGTATAATTAACAAAACATTTAGCGAATTCTTCCTATCTTATTATAATTCTGCGTCGGTTATTTTGTTATATAATATTATGTGCCAATATATTGGCCAGGCCGCAAGTTCGACACCCTTAGTTTAAGGGCTAAAAATATTAATTTCTTTGTAAAATGTATTCTGAGATAAAGTTGTACAGTTTCAAGAAAAAAATATTAGTCTTTATCAAATTGATATCTATGCGCCTTCATATCTTTCGTGTTAAGTTTAAATGTATCAAATAAAAAGAAATTACTTCGTGCAATGAGCAATACGTGCAGAAAAGTCTCTTTTTCATATCAGAATATTATTTTTAGATAAAAATGCATGTAGCGATTTGGAAACGTTACCCTTTCTACATAAAATTACATTTCATTTTTAACACATAAATATGCTTAAAATCTGCCACTTTAAATGCATAAATCCTCCCTGAAAAATGCATGTTTATGCAATTTTGCACAAACATATCTATTAATATATTCACCGCATATTTGTTGAAGCTTTAGCCATGAGCGTGAATCTATTTTATTTTCCCCTCCCCACTTTTAAAAGACACTGTTCAGACAACAAGTATGGTTTATTCATGAATTTAGACTAATACACGAGAGAATGGAGAATAATAATTGTCTAAGACTCTGCAGGATTCTGCATTCCTAAAAGTTTTGAAAAGTTATTTTATTGGGTTGTTAGTTCTTCCGTGCTGTCTCTGGAATAGAATTTAGAAGTAACAGTTGGCCTCATAAATTATAAGGAATGTGTTCCGAGTTTAACCTAATAGCTTATTTTATGGATAGTTCGTGTATTTGGTCCTGAAGAACTGGGTATTTATTTTGGGGGAATTCCATGTTAAGACGAATACACACATCCGTGCATTGCTTACAGAGAGGAAAATAGATTAATTCTAAAGGTATGTGAGGACGCCTTGAATGAATTTATATCGTTTGAGTGGTTTACATCATGAATACTTTGACGGTCCTTTCATAGTATTAAATTATTTCTCTCGTCTAATTCACTATTACGTATACGGGTAAGTACCTTACGCTGAAAGGTAAATAACTTAGTGTTCACAACAAATCTAAGGTAAATAAAGAACATTGAGTTGATTAGAAAAATATGTCGTGTCGAAAGGGAGTTAATCTTACCAAATCTTTCCACTATAGAAATATACTGTTTGAACACCATGAAATAATCACATTTAGCTTCCTCTTTTCCTATTTCTTTATATATATATATATATATATATATATATATACCTACATACATACATACATATATATATATATATATATATATATATATATATATATAAAAGAGCTTGTCTGTTTGTTTGTCCGCTATATCGAATCACCCACCGAGTTTGTTTCACCCACCGGGTCTGTTTCACCCACCGGGACCAAATTCGGCACATTTAATGTTTTGGACCCGAGAAACTTAAATCAGGAAAAACGAAATTTGGGGCTCAATTAGTTTTTTTTAATTAATTTTTTAATGTTTTTTGTGCCCGATAGAAGTGCGTCTACCCCTTATGGATTCCTCTCAACCAGCTGCGTTAAGAGGGGTGGTTTGCGGATGTGACGGAGGTGGGGTGACAAATTCCAATGCGCGGGAGAAAGAGGGTTGGGAATGACCTTTGACTCTGGCTCCCCAGATAAACACAACGTTCCTGGCTCTGCTATGGGTTGCAGTAATGGGAAAGTACAATTGCCTAGAATTCAAGAACCACCCGAGCCTAAGAGAATATTACTCATAGGTAATACATCTGATTCAAAACATTTCTTACAAAACATACAAGCTTAAGGAAAAAGACTTCATGGGGAATCAAGTCTTACTTTGAATAAATAAAGGGGATAATGCATCTTGCACTTTACCTCTTGAGTGAAATGGAAAATAGTGCGTTTTTAAGGGAAAAATAAATAATAAAGGCAAATGTAAATTATAAAACTATTTCTTATTAAACAGGGGATGAAAAAATCTAATTAAATCTAATTGAACAATATCTAACAAATATAATTTAACAGTAAACTTATTCAATCCAAACGTGCGAATCACGCAACACGGTGTTATTAATTCTCAATAAAATCAGAGAGAAGGTAGACGAAAGCGGTTTGTCTGTGGTTTCCGATTCCAGACAAGATAGCGGGATTGGAGCCACAAGTGACATTAAACTACAAAGCCTTTTGTGAACAAATTTATGAGTCAATGAGGGGGAATCTACAGCAGGACACGTGGAGTAGACTTCGGGTGGTCTTGAGTGACGAAATTGAAGGGCGCACCCTTTTGGAGAGAGATATCCAATCTAAGATTTTGAGTTTTGGATAGACGAATGAAAAAACATTGCAGAACGTGGAATGGCTAGAGGTTTTATGAGAAGGCAGGATTAATTTTAGACAAAGGGGATGAAAGGAAATATATACACTCAAGAGCCAAAACATTATGACCACCCCTAAATTTTGCAATGAATTCGCCTGGATGACGTGGAAGGCACGTGTTCAGGTGGAAGTGGTATTTAACTGCTGCTGGAGAGTCCGAAGAATCATTCTTTCACTTACTTCTGTGTGTGATGGGAAACGCTGCGGATCTAAGCGACTTTGATAGAGGGCAGATTGTAATGGCTCGAAAGCTCGGAACAAGTATTTCCGAAACTGCACGACTCGTGGATTGTTCGCGACCTACAGTTGTTAGTACTTATGCAAAGTGGATGAATGAGGGTGAAACCAGCAGTAGACGACATGGTGTTGGACGTCCAGACGCTATCAAAGAAAAAGGTTGTCGGAGACTGTCTCGCATGGTGAAGCAAAACCGGGGCCAGACAGTGGCTCAGCTGACAGCCCAATACAATGCAGGGACAAGAAGAATAGTATCGCAGCACACTGTTCAGTGGACACTGTTGGATATGGGGCTACGCAGCAAACGTCCCACTCGTGTGCCTTTGCTGACCAAGCGGCATCGCCAACTGCGCCTGCGCTGGGCCCGGGAACATCGCGACTGGTCCATGGATCAGTGGGAGAGAGTTGCCTGGTCAGATGAATCACGGTTTGTCATTCATCACGCCGATGGCCGTGTGAGGATACGCCGTCTTCCAGGCTAACTGTTGCTCCCTCAGTGTACAGTAGGTCATACACAGGCCGGTGGTGGCGGTATTATGCTTTGGGGGACGTTCTCTTGGGCGTCTCTGGGACCCGTGGTTGTGGTAGAGCAGACCATGAATGCTACAGGGTATCTGAACATCATTGCGGACCAGTTGCACCCTTACATGGCCTCTGTTTTTCCAGCTGGAAATGGAATGTTCCAACAGGACAACGCCCCGTGTCACAAGGTAAAATTGTGTTGGAGTGGTTCCAGGAACATGATGCTGAATTCCAGTTAATGTCCTGGCCGCCTAACCCACCGGATCTCAATCCGATAGAACACATTTCAGATGTCATGGGACGGCAGCTCAGAGTTCAAAGACCACCAATTCGCAATATCTCGGATTTGCGTGACCGTTGCTTAAACATCTGGTACAATCTGTCTCCGGCCATCTACCAAGGACTTGTGGCATCCATGCCAAGGCGGGTTGAAGCTGTGTTGCGCGCCAAAGGTGGGCCAACTCGTTATTGACAGGTGGTCATAATGTTTTGGCTCTTGAGTGTACATGGTTCAGAGAGAAAACAAGGGGGATGATGAAGTTTTAGCCGGGGAAGCTGTAGAGTCCCCGTACCCCTGTATCGTTGGTGATAGCATTTCTAGATTGGAATTTTTGTTGTCGATATCTGTTGGAGCCCGCATTTGAAAGCTACCTAGAGACGTCATCGAGAGCTCGTCGAGTGGAACCCGCACCCTAGTTTGAGAAAAGAGTGGATAAAGTTATAGAAGAGACGACTTAGACATCCTACCAGATAACGAGAGGGCTCCCTCATCATAAAGCCAGACTTGACAGCCCCATGCCAAGCAAAGTTTGTGATCCCCCGACCCATCGTAGTTAATGGAAGATTAGCCATCATAAAAGATCAGCAAACTGAGTGAGTGTTGTTTTTGCATTATTTTGATTTGTTCAGTTCCCACGGTTCCGGCTTAGTTGTGATGTGTTGGAGGAATAGGATAAGTTTTGGATTATTTCGGTTAGGGTCCGATTAGTGATTTATAGTTTCAAGTCTTTACGCTCCCTAATCCTAAAAAGGTGGTGAATAAATTGATAATTATTTTAATTAAATAATTGTGTAAGCTTAAAATTTGAAATATTGTTAAAGCTGATAATTGAAAATTGAATATTTTGCAAAGAAGGTTTATGATTATAAATGTTCGTAACATAATTTGTAAATATTAGTTTTTTTTGTAAATGAATTATGATCTATTTTAAACGTAATGAATTTGTTTAATTTATGTCTATTTGATCTGTTCGTTATTGTCAATTGATGTCCAGAGCTTTGGGTTGGATTCAACAAAATAACTTAAACACAAGGCAACCAAATAATTTTAATTATATATCAATACGTACTAACCCAAATAAACTACGATTCAAGCCCAAAAATCTAAATTCCGGACAGACAATACGACATATATATATATATATATATATATATATATATATATATATATATATATATATATATATATATATATATGTACACACACATATATATATATATATATATACAGAGCGCCCCATAATGATTGGGACAAACTTTAAGGGAAGGTAAGGCATGTCAAAAGGATTCAAAATTGCATAGCAACCCATGGTCGCAAACGTCATGAGAAAGTGGTATCAGAGGTACAAGAAATGAAGTCATACAATACAGAAATAATCAGAAATATTAATTGCTCATAAATATTACGTATGCTAGGGTAGATGATACCATTTGAAAAGGCTACAAAAGATGCTCAACGTTTCCACCATTACAAGAGATGTAAGCGCTACAGTGACGGACCATGGATTGTCGACATGTTCGAAAACATCTGGATTTGCTTGGACCGGGTTGCCTGGCCTCCATACTCTCTGGATTTAAACAGCCTGGATTTTTTTCTTTGGGGTGCACTTAAAGGTGATGTGTATGAAACACCTGTTGAGTCTGAAAGGGATCAGGTTGGAAGAATTGTTTGCTCTGCTGCAGATATCCAAGCAAATTCAGGTTTTTTCAAATATGTCCGTTAATCCATGGTCCATCGCTGTAATGCTTGTATCTCTTGTAATGTGGAAACTTTGAGCATCTTTTGTAACCTTTTGAAATGGTATCATCTACCACAGGATATGGAATATTTATGAGCAATAATTATTTCTGATTATCTCTGTATTCCTTCATTTCTTGTACCTCTGATACCACTTTCCCATGATGTTTGCGACAATGCTCTATCTCCGCTTAAAGTTTGTCCCAATCATTATGGGACACCCTGTATACATACATACATACAGACACACACACACACACACACACACATATATATATATATATATATATATATATATATATATATATATATATATATATATATATATACGAGGGTTATTCGGAAACTAAGGTCCGAATCGTCGTAGCTAATCGAATGTCGCGCAAACATTGAAACGCGCATGCGTACCAACTCCCAGCATGCCTTGCTCATCAAACGATGCCATTTGCATTGGTATTGTTGCAGTGCGCTAAGTACAGTGCTACTTCAAAATGTTTAAAAAATTCGATCAGCCCTTCGACTGTGAAATACGGTCTGTGATTCGGTTTTTGACAGCAAAGAACGTTTCAGCAACGAAAATTCATAGACAGATAAGCGACGTGTATGGCCCAGATGCGATGGGTAGCAGCAAAGTGCGTAAGTGGGTGAGAGCTTTCAAGGATGGACGGGAAGATGTTCATGATGAACCGCGTTCAGGTCGACCATCAGTGATCACAGATGATTTGGTCAATGCCGTGGAAGAAAAGATTCGTGAAGACCGGCGATTCACAATTTCAACTTTAGCATTGGAATTTCCGAATGTGGGTAGAACAACTTTGCACAAAATCGTTTCCGAAAAGTTGAAATTTCGCAAATTGTGCGCACGTTGGGTTCCCAGGCTGCTTACTGAGGAACACGAACTGAAAAGAATGGCTTGTGCTCTTGATTTTTTGGACCGATATCATAAAGAAGGTGATCAATTTTTAGAGAAGATTGTCAAAAGGGACGAGACGAGGGTTTCTCACAGAACCCCAGAGTCTAAACGTCACTCAATGGAATGGCGTCACACAACATCACCAGTCAGAGTCAAGGCAAAGCAGACAATCTCAACACGAAGGTCATGGCAACCGTGTTTTGGGATAGACATGGGGTCTTGTTAGTCGAGTTTATGCAGCAAGGGACAACAATAAATGCAGCCGCTTACTGCGCTACCCTAACTAAACTTAGACGTGCAATACAGAATAAGCGACGTGGTCTTCTGACGTCTATAGCTTTGTTGCTGCATCACAATGCCAGACCCCATTCTGCCATTCACACCCAAAATCTGATCAGATCTTTTGGATGGGAACAGATTGACCACCCACCGTACAGTCCAGACTTGGCGCCGAGTGATTTTCACTTATTCCGCTACCTAAAAGAATTTCTCGGCGGCAAGAGATTCGCCACAGATGACGAGGTGAAAGAAGCAGTTGAAGACTGGTTATCCTCACAGGCGGCAGACGTCTACGACTTAGGCATACAGAAGCTTGTAGAACGTTATGACAAATGTTTAAACAAATATGGAAACTATGTAGAAAAATTGAGACACATGTAAGGAATTTAAAAAATAAAGTTTTAAAAAAAATCTGTAATGTTTTCTGTTTTATAAGTAAACGGACCTTAGTTTCCGAATAACCCTCGTACATATATATATATATATATATATATATATATATATATATGTATGTATGCGTGTGGGGGTGTGCGTGTGTGCGTGTTCTTGTGGTGAAAATGGCAAGACTATACAAAAAAGATTTTTTCATTAAAAAAGAAAGATCTTTAATGTATTTTTTTTTCACGCGTGTAGTGTAAAGTTCTTTAAACTGTCAAAAGTTGATGGCAAGAGCTGATTATCAAGAGTTTTATTATTTTACCTTCAAAATATGTTTATCATAATTGGAAGCACGGCTGCGTTTACTACAGCGTTAACAGTAGAAATTGTTTTTCCCGAACCATTCGTATGATGTGAATTGAGGTGAAACAAAATTTAAGCCACATTTCCTAACGTCGGAATAGTTTTAAGTTTGTTTTAATTTTTACCTACGACTAATGCCGAAGGAGAACGTTCATTTTCAGTATTGGCCGTAGTAAAAAATTATATACCCAGTACTTTTTCTAAAAAAAGTTTAACACACTGCAGAACTGTTCATAGAAAAGGATATTCTGAAAACCCTTTGTTTTGATGTTATTATTAATAAGCTTACAGATGTCAAAATCATAAAACAAAAACTTTATACTTTTTATAATAATTATAATAAAATACTAGTATTTATTTTCAGCATATATATTTTTAATATCAAATCAATAATATAAATGAAAAGAACTTAAACAAATTAAGATTTTTTTGTAACAAATATCACCTTCATTCTCGTTAATATAAAAATGTCCCCAACTTATATTTGTATGCCTAAGCCTCGAAAACCTTTAGGCGAGGCCCTGATTGCAAGCATCATTGTTAAAGAGACAAGGGACCTTCGAGCTACGATTTTTTTATTTTCAAATTTTTATTCTATATACAGAATAAGAATAATTAATTTCTTTTTTACTAAGATAAAAACCATTAAAATTCAAAATGAGGATTTTTTGGCAAAATAAAGCTTGTTTTTAATATAGGTTTACTGTATATATATAACATAACTGTACAATGAATTTTTTTTGTAAAAATTAAAAGTAAAATGATTTTTTTATTTAATTATGCCTGTTATTTTATTATGTTTTCCGAAGTTTCTACTTTATTTCATGGTTTATAAATCTGAAAATTATTTGTGATGCTCAGTATTTTGACAAACACTGTAATTAACAATTGTGAGAAATTTGGAAGAAATCAGAAGGAAATTAAGGCGCATGAAGCATTTTGAAAAATTCTAGCAATATTGAAGAATTTTTTTGAAACGAGTCTTAATTTTCTGACGCAAAACACTATCTAATTCTAAGTGCCTTCCTTGTAGTAAAAAAACAATATTAATCATTCTCATTTTGTGTATTGTAAATAAAAAGAAACGGGTTGAAGGTCGCTTGTCCCCTTTAAGGGGACAAGAGACCTTCAAATTAAAATTATTTTATCTTCAATTTTAAGTCTATATACAGAAAGAGAATAATTCATCTTTGTCTTTACTCAATTGATAACCATTAGAAATCAAAATTAGGATTTTTTGGCTGAATACGACCTGTTTTTCAAAAAAAGATTGAAACATTTTAAGGTTATTCAAAATGCTCCATGCTCGTTCTATAGCATTTAAAAATCTTAAATGTTTTAATATTAATTTACCATATGTTTAAAAGATAATTGTGCATTGATTTTTTTCTTGTAGGAATCTAATGTCCTAAATAACTTTTTATTGTATTCTGCCTGTTACCATTTTAATGATTTTGCATGTCTTTACTCTATTTCATGGTCTATAAATTTGAAAAATATTTGAGGTTTCAAAGGACTATGCATAGTGTTATGACAAACACTTCCATTAACAATCGTGAGAAATTTGGAAGAAATCGGGGGAAAAAATGAATGCTCATGAACAATTTTGAAAATTTCTAGTATTTTTGATGAATTTTTAAAAAAATAATTCTTATTCTTCCACAAAATACTTATTTGTGAATTCTGAGTTAATTCAATGCTCTAAAAATGAATATTAATTAAACTCATGTTGTATATTGAGTAAAATATTGAAGAATTTTAAAAACGAGGTTCAATGTCACCTTGTTCCCTTAAGGACGGAAGAATATTATAAAGACATTTCTAATACTACTATATAAAGGAACTGCTACTACTTTTAAACGAATTTCAATTTATGACGCAGAAATATCTCTAAAATATCCGAATATTATGTTTGTCCCCTGTTGCAGCGCCAACACTTCCTCAAGATTAATAGATAGACGTAAATAACAAATTGTAAAGTCATTTGTTTCCTCCGTATTAAAGAGCTACATAAATTACTAATTATTCTAATATTTAGAGATAAGAGACAAATAAAGCTCTTAACAAATTCAGATATTAAATGAAATCTCAACTTAAGATCCCAAGTTATGTAATTTAAATTGAGTGCGAAGACGCTGTTTAGTTATATTGTAGAAGTGCGATTGCTTACAGAAACTTTCTACTGAATGTCACTCAAAATGGCTCACAGTAAACTTGATTCATGATAAACGCTTTATTCTTTTTGACAGCTTCTTTTGGGTTCTGTGCTTCTGGACTTGAATGCTAGTTTCCACGCAGGTACGACTTTTATCGCTGCCGTTGGTAGCTTTATCTATTTATACAGAGAGTATCAACTAGGCAGAACAGGGTACCTCGTTTCACGGGGTACCCTGAAACGAGGAATAATGGAACGAGGCAATAATAACGAAGTTAATGGAACCGAAAACCTGGTTCTAATGGTTGTAGAACAGGGTATGGAAAGTAGTAAATCGTAGGTTTAATAAACATCATTTTAATGGGGATGAACAGTTTTATCACGCTTCACAATTTATCACTATCTAGATCAGTGATTCTCAACCTTTTTTACATCACGGTACACTTTGTAATTTAAAACATTTTCGGTACAGATTTAAAAGTCCAGAACTGTATTAGTTCCACACTTAACAGTCCAGAACTATAATAGTCATGCGCATCGGTTCAGCCAGTCCCTTCTAGAAAAGTAGAACTGATTGAACTACTTGTCTGACGTCGCTATGTATGAGTATTCGCAGTGGTGTCACACTTCAAGAATCTCCCGGCACACTAAATTGCGGCGTCACAGTGGTTGAGAATCACTAATCTAGATGTTTGGAACTATTTGTCTGAAACGCAAGATGTTTGGAACTATTTGTCTTAAGCGCAAGATGTTTGGAACTATTTGTCTTAACACAGTATTATATACTTTATACTCCTCAATCATCTAGAATGTCAATCCCTTTCTGCTGTCAAGAACTATGCCATCGAGTAACATTTGCTTTTATTGATTTATTTGATATAAAGTTTTCAAAGGAAATTTTATTTATCGCAGTTATAATCAGTAAAAATATATTTCATTTTTTTATTATTTAAAATTATGCATTCTAGTCTTTGACGAATTTCTAATCTAGTGGCAAATTGAAAATATTAAAAAACATAAAATCTTCACAGAGAATTCGGTAATTTCAGGTTTTAGAACCCATTTCCTTAAACCGACTTAAATTAAAATAATTCACTTAACCCATTTTGGACCGCTCCATGTTTGTTTTATTGGAAATGCACCAAACAGTTTTTTAACACTTCTTAGAACATTAATTAAACAAATAAGTTGTTTCCAAAAATTAAAATTTATTTTTACGAGAGTTACAAAATGTTGCGTTTTCGCAACATCAGTCCAAAGCGGTATAAAATTTTAAAAATATAAAATTAAAAATTATAAAATTTTTTAAAATTTTTTAAAATCTTTGAAACTTTTCGCATGAAGAGGTACATTACACTAATTACATACAGTAATTGTTTGACTTTTGCAGTATTTACATTTTTTGCTTATTTTCACTATTTTTAGAAATAATATGGCCCATACGGTCTTTCCGAGTTTCGTTGAGAATTAGATTTTGAATTAAAGATGGTCTTCCAATATGTGAAGTTTCAAGTAAAACAGAATTCATCTGCCTTTCTGCAAGCCTTTTTATCAAGATATGGCTCTCTCAAAGGTATAGATCTCTGAATCTCTAATAAACTTATTTTAGAATTCATTACATCCTTCAAGAGTCTCCATTTTCCCCATACAATATGTTCATTTTTCTTACTACATTGCTTACTTTTACATTTATTAGAAAAATGTTGATTTCACCTGCAATGTCTTTAGGTGATTAGACATTTTCACATAAATATTACCATCAATAGCTTCTTCATCTGTCAAATCATGCGGATCTGTAGGGATAAGGACGAATTTTGGTTCATCATTAGCTTCTGTTGAGGACGATTCTGAAATATCATCATCATCTAGCCCATGAAAATACTCCAATGTCAAAAATCACTTTTTTCTAGAGACAAACTTATCTGAAATGAAAAAAATACCAATCTACTGCATAAAACTAGGTAACACTAACAATACACATTGGAATTAAGTAATACACATTGGACTGATGTTGCGTTTTCGCAACATTTTAAAAATATTAATTAGAAACATAAAAACAAAAATTATAATTTACCTGTTGAAGCCATTTTGTTCTATAGTCTCTGGTAAACTCGGAACAAGCATAAAATCGGAAATTTAACATGTGCTGCTATCTAAGGTTATTATTTGAAATTAGTCACATTTTTCCCTTTCTAAACGCCAGAAAAAACAATTTTTTGCAAGTGCTAAAAGCGGGCAAATGTGGAAACAAAAAATTTATTATGAACAATTAAAGTATAGAAAATAAAATAAAATGTTACTAAGGACTTACAAAACTTAGAACATGCCTTTAAAAAATACAGAAATTAATGTTGCGTTTCGCACGCCAATCATAAATGGGTTAATATAGTCTTTCCCGGCCGATGAGGCATGCGGAGTGTTTAACCTACAGAGCAGTCACCATGCAATAATCCTGAATACGCAGCCGTGTTTCCTACTGTTTGCTAAGATGGAACCTTATAGTGAGAACTAGGTATGTACAAAGTATACAGAAGATATATAGGGGTGAAACTTTTAAAGCCTTTCTAAGTAGTAACCAGCATTGTTTAGCACCCGTTGCTAACCTTCTGGAAGCTGCAGGATGCCGTTGGCAGCACCTAATCTGCTGATCCTTCGAATAGAGTGGTCTACAACTTGCAGAATCTCTGATGGAATCCACGGAACGGTTCATTCATCTTGGAGACGAGATCCAGGTCACGGGGACTTAAGTCCGGAGAATATGGGGGATGGTAGAACACTTCCCAGTCCCAGCGAGCAAATACATCAGCCACAGTGTACGCACAATCATTTTTCTTCCATCATTACGATGCAACAAATTATTTCGTACAAGAGACCGGTAACTAAACATGGCTGTGTTGATCCTGTCATTGCGCATGCGTGTGATGTTTGTGGGTAGAGCGCATTCGCTCCGAGGTAAGGCAGGTATGTGACGTACATGTGGTGTAAGCTGCTTTCCTGGGTTCTGCTGCGTGGGGGCTCGACAATAGTGTTGCCACTATTAAAGTTCCATACCTGGTAATTTAGGACTTAGGAGCCGTGTCAAGTAGTACATACTACCAACTGTTGGCCCCAACTTTTCCTAATTCCATACCGTCAAATTAAAATTAAATTAAAAACAAATACATTTTTATATACGCAATAAACTAAAATTCTTTAGATTATAAATAATATAGTTTTTCGTTAAATTAGGGCAAATGTTTTGTAGTTTATGTTAGTAGTATTCGAACACTAGTTCCCAGTTTTGTTAAAATTTGGGAACAGAACCCGATTTTGAATTTTTAATCCGTTTCTGCAATCTTTGGTATCAACGAAATCGTAACTAAATTAGCATCACTCCTTTCAGTGGCAACAACCTCCCCCGTTTGCACGGTGCAAAATTTCTTCCCGATATTTTAAACTTAAGAATCTTGAAAAATTTTCCAATTAAAGGTTTCAAAATGTTTTACTTCTTTATAACTGATAACAGATGGAAGCACTAGCCATTTTTCTGTTCATTTAACTGGAATACATAGAATGCAAATGAAAAAAATGACTAGTACTAGGTTGTACTAGGAAAAAATGACTAGTACTAGGATGTATAATAGTACTAGGTGTTTGCACTGTGCAAACGGCGCCCCTCAAAGGGTTAAACAGTGTTTTTTTCTTCTTTTAGCGACCAGTTAGTAATGGTATTGATCTAGTATGATTCACGAGATTCACGAGATGTTACGTCTGGAAGAGAAAAAAATTCGGTTTGTATATATAATGATGTTTTGTGCGTAAATCCTAGATTAAAAAATTTGGGACTGAAAATAAACAAAAAACTGAGAAAAGAATGCCATTATGATAAGAGCTCTCTACATTAGGCATGCCAAGATATTTTAAGAAATAAACCTAATAATTAAGTTAATACCATTTCTATACTAAGTAAAACATATTTCAAACATAAAAGTTTGATAATAATTTTTAAGAAATACTTATTTCAAACTGAAATTGTAGTAGTCTAAGTAGCATTTTCAATTCCATATCAGAATATTTGGGGAGTTTTTTAAAATCATTGATAAATCTGAAAAATGATAAACAATTTTGATACTTATACAGAAATTTTGCAAGAGAAACAGTCCAACTATTTTGATAAATAAATAAAAAGTTTCAAGAAAGACCTAAAATTTTCTCCAGTACTTACGGCATTTTATCTATAAAGAGAGCTGAAATCTCTGAAGGATATTATACGTCTTCCATACTGCTGAAAATTCAAATGTAAGACTGTTTTCAAGGGTTGGGGAAACATTTCGATCATAGCTTTTTAAGGCGAAGACTTAAAAATGAAACTTTAATATCGCGTCACAACTTTTTGCATTAATGTTGAATGGTGCTTGACATCGATTCTTCTCTAATGGTAGTTACGTGTAGTTTAGATTTATTTATAAGCATTATTAAAATCAGATTTATGAATAGTTTACATTAGGACATATTTCTTAAAATTTTATAGAGTTTTACAGACGTTTTTACCATAACATGCTGAAGATTTTTTTCTTATTAAATTCAGATACTTCGGTGAAGAGCGTGTGGAGAACAATTAAATTGTCATCAGAGGTCTCAAATTCCAAAGAGTTCCCAAGATCGGTTTTCTAATAGCTTTGGATGACTGAAGTAGTGTTCGGTCAAACTTGAGAGTGTTAGATGAAATAGTCTCTAAAGAGAGTTTAAAGAATTTGTTATCCGTCCTTACATTACATCTCAATACGTGATTCCTACGTGTAATAACCGATTTCACGGTGTCTTCTAAAAATATAAAGAAAGAGTCACTAAAAAAAAACGTTTGACATTACATTAAAAATATCCAATGGAATACACAGTTGGTCAAAGACGTACGATAAATGCTCACACCAGTGCAGTGAAGCAAGCTGTGCTCTAATATTTCCTTTCCATCTGACAAGCAAAACATTTCCCTGAATGAACGAGATGAAAGCGGTTTAGATAAGCTTGGGTAATTATGTGGCCGATTCTAGTTCTGACTGTAAATGTAGCAACCTCAAGTAGAAACAACCGTTTGATTGTTATAGAAAGCGTCCGTTTGATTCTTATAGAAAGCGAAAGAGGTGACGACCATTTCGAACGGTTTTCCAAGACCATCACAAAGATTTCTAGCTTCACATGGGCTTTACTTCAGCACTTAAAGAGGGTGATGACCTTGGTAAAAGGTATAGGATCCTTTTTGAAATCAATTTAGCCAACTTGTCAGTAATCTCGTTCTTACTTTCCCCGAAAACAAAATGCTGCGACCGGTTAGTCCATGCAGATTTATAGAGCTGTCATTTACAACTTACAAAATCCAGTCCCCAGAATGCCTATATGTACCGGAATCCGTATGATACAATTACTTTTAAAAATATGCTGCGGTAGACTATGCTAATATTTTTCCAATTTTTGAAACCTCAGTAATGAAGAAAAAATATATGGGGACTAAATGATAAAAGTTGAATTAATTTTTAATATAATAATAAAGTGAGTGGTTAGTCTTTTTCGTGGTAATATATATTTTTATAAAACTAAATATTTTTCTATCGCATTAGTTTAAATATTGCTCTCTATGCAACTCTAATGAAAAAAAAAAACCCACAAAATAAATACTGTAAGTGGGTAATTTAAAAGTCACATTTGAAAAGACATTCCCAATGCAATTTAATTACGGTTCTGCATTCCTCGCCCACACTTAAGGTTTTTCTTATGACATCGTTTGATGTATAAGGATTCTGAACATCGAAGAATACCGATTAATTTATTATTTAAAATTATAGTATAGAAGATAATTATTCATTGTGAGTTGGTAAGGGGAGAATATAGTTATTGCTAAAATATGTACCGTAGTTTCATGTACAACATTACACTTTTCCAAAATCTCCGACTATGACATATTCAAGAATTCATAGACTAGTAATTTGGTATATTGCAAGTATCAAATTTATCAGTATATGTCATCTAAACGTTTTTCTCAGTTTTCATACGTTGGCATAAAGTATATGAATTTTTCGTGATATGTTCAACTACTGTATAAACTTTGCCTGACGAGTGAATTGAATTATTTTTACTCTTTCATTTTTTCCCCCCTATGACTTACTCAAACATACCAAACTGTTCCCCCAAAATGAAGAATACATATTTCATTGTTATTTTCGCAGACGAAACACTGGTTCTTCTGACCATATATTTTTTCCTTAAAATGGAAAATTTTTGTGCGTGGGTGTGTACAAAAGCAATGATTGTAACGTGCGAGTTATTTTCGCATTTTATTAAAAGGCTCATTAATGAAAACTAACTATAATGTTTACAATGTTAGTAATATTTCATAAGACATAAAGCATTAAAATTGGCTAACATAGCTTCTCACATTTATTTTAATTTTATGTAGAGTCACCCAGTTTATATGACAGAAGGTAGTGCCAACTTAGTTTAAGATGTAATGACATAGAACTTGAATATTGCTGCGCAAAATAGTGAGGATAATTAACTATGAGGAATGATGATACTCTTTCTGTTGAACGATCCCTGTATTTAATTCGGATGAAGCGAAACGGATGAACTGGTTTGCTTCTTCACTTTACTTAAATGCAATATTTATCACAGAGGTACATAGAATTTGTCATCTTCATCTGTGTCCTATTTTTTAATCAGCTGTTAGGAAAATTTAAGTTCTACAGTAGAGTCCCGATAATCCGAACTTCGGTAATCCGAAAGTCCGCTTAATCGGAAACCAAAAGTCAAAACGAACTAAGGTTACAATAAAACTGCAGTGATACTAAGTAATATAAAGCATATTTCTGAAAATTACAAGAAAATTCAAAGTTTGACAACAGTAGTATAATAAAGTACGACATAGTAGAATAAACAACACGTGTTTATGTTAATGCTAAACTGACTATAACAGTAACAACGCACCTCTCCAACTGTCGAGCACTGTGACGTATTATCAGAACATCTTACATTCTGCTGTACTGTACTAGGCAGCATTCCGCTGTCTTATCACCCATTTCGTCCCGAGATTTGGTTATGTTTAGACAGGGTTCGGGTCTTTGGTTATTTTTATGTCCTTATAAATAAGCTGTGTAATCACTCGTAAAATGCAATTGTTATGTAATCACACGTTACTATGTAATTTAAGTTTATTTTAAGAATGATTTCGTTTAATCCGGAAAATTCGTTAATCCGAAAAGGGTCTGGTCCCATTCATTTCGGATTATCGGGACTCTACTGTATTTTACTCCGTAACCCCCCTTTTTAGATGTTAGTTAGTAGAGACTCATTTTCCGATAGCTCATGACAAAGAGCACAACCATAGTAGCCAAACTATTAAAAAAAATTTCGCAATCATCACGGCATGGTTATTGAATAGAGTTTCCGAAACCTTTACATGTACCCAGTGTCTTAGATACTCTTAATATTCTGCACACAATAAATCGTAGAACCACCGAGAAAGTTTGAAATTTTTTTTATTTCCTTGAACTTTTTAAATCTTTTCGTAAGCTATAAAATTGGCATAGATATATGTAAAATTAGAAAGATTCTAATAAATAGCTACAGCCAAATAACTGCGAGGTGATTATTTATATGTCCGGTCTTACTAAGTCATAATTGGGTAAAAGTCATTTACCACATAAGAGGATATGGTAAGCAAAACAACCGTTCTTCCTAATATTCTTGACTTGAAAGTTGTGCGAATGGGTATAATATAAGTCAATGATTTAGGACTGTTAGACACATATTGTGGAAATAATCAATAGTACCACCTCAGTTCTCTTAAATTACCTCTTTATCTTCTTATAGTCTGTTTTCTTAATATTGAATATGTATGTATATCAATATTCAACTTTTTAAGCTGTTTTCTGGGATTTTTCGGGTGAAACGTGATTGAAATTTAAAAGTCTTTCTTGGTGATTGTTTCTGTAAACTCACTGGGACCTGACAATTAGGTTTGATTCGAATGAACAGCATTTTATTCTGTTTTAGGCTTAGCCACTTAATAAGGGCTTTGTACTCCAACAAATGATGAAAAAAAGTGTATTATTTCAGTTTCTGGAATACATTACCAGTTTATTTTGTTTATTTTAGATTTCCTTATTTTTGAAAATTTTAGCTACAATCAGGGTCAATTTCGAACTAACATTCTATGTCGCATGATTTATTGAAGGTAATGTTTTTATATACTTTAAGCTATTGAGATGTTTAATTCTCTTTAATTTTTCATTTACAAATATTTAGGCTTTTAATTCCATACTCAATCATCTTTCATTAGCAATTCCTACAAAATTTTGTGCACCTTTTCTTAGAATACAGCGGACTCGTAGATGACATCCTTGGCCCCTGTGTATCGAAGAAAACCACTTGTATTCTTTGAAGTCTATAGATGAAATTATGTTTTGTACGAAATTCGTTAGTTGAAGACAAAAAACCTGCACTTGTTAATTTGACATAAATTACTTCAGTTGAGAAACAGTGAACAGGATATTCATTTAGTGTGCCTTCATCTTAAAGAAACATCCATTTCACTGATTCTCAGCTGAAGTATTTTGTGTCGAATTAACAAGTACACGTTTTCTGTCTTCAATTAACGAAGTTCATTGACTTCAAAGTCTATTGACTTTAAACAACATAAGTATTTCTCCTCATTCCGTTGGGGCTTAGCTCAATTGTTACATATTGAAAGAAGACACATTTAAATGACTACAACAGCAAGAAGTACGGACGAATGCGCTATTAACAATTCTATTTTTAAGGGACAGATTAGATTCAACAAACTCAACTATTCCTTTCTAATTCGCAAAAAATATTGAATAAAATTTCAAGACGGAAATAGATGTCTAGAGAAAAGTTAAGATCGAACAGTAACAACGAAGAGTAACATTAAAATTCCATGATGAAAATAAATTTGAACGAGTGAACGTCCCAATTTACAATATCACTCCATATCGCTGAAGGCACATAATTTAGTCCCTTACTAAACCCCTATTATGCCACTCGTTAAAATATTAGAAAATAATACTTTTTGTTATATATGAAATATAATTATTCATGACTGTATTTACACAATCTCTTACGCTCTTTATTTTATAGGCAAACATATATTACAAACTGCCCATTTATAAGTTGTGTACATTTACTGATCAAATCTTTATTCAAACCGGAATGTAACCGTGAGAGTAAATTTCAAATTTCTACGTTTCAAGCGCTAATAACTTCCAGATGGATGTAGCAGAGAGTGAGTAGATCAACTTTGAAGGCGGATATGAATCTATTACGCCTGTTGGTTTAACGTGACGCTGGTGGTCCCTAGCGTAGATCCAGTTCATCGGCTTCAAGCGTTTTCCAAAAATAGGGGAACCCCGAAAATTAATATCCGTACATTCAAGACGGAATTTTGGTAACGGATGAACTAAAATGTACTAAGTAGAGTGTCCCAAGATATCTGAAGTTTAGTAGTTATAAAATGAAATATTTTAAAAGCCCAAGTAATAATAATATAGGAAATATCTTGCTTCTCTGAAAGGTAGGAAATAAAAGTACAGAATTTTGAAATTTAAAATCACTTAACCTTTAAAATATTGAAGAAAATATTATAAATATGGATCTGATGATGTAAATGAATAAAGTGAAGGCGTTATAAAATGCAGAAAACTAAAATTAGATGACACCAGTTCCATAAAGTGTTACATATTAAAATGCAATTTATCACAGGATATATCGTATACAAGATATATCGTACCAATAAATTGAAATATTTTGCAAAATTGAAAATTGGAACTTTTTATTTCCAGTTGCAAAGGTACGGGAAACAATAACACAACGAATACAACATACACAATAAAAAGACTTTAAGTGACCAAAGTCATTGCATCCCCAATAGCTCTCTAGCCTGTTAGTACTAATGATGCCTCGAATGCGTCAAACAGAGCCATGCAATGGCTCAACTGAAGAACGCATGCCGAAATAAGCTCCTATACTGACAAAAGAGTAACTTTCTAGCATGTATGTATTAAAATGGCTTCACATCGGAGCCGCGTAATGTCTCAAGTGAGAAAAAATGCTGATACTGGCCCCTGTACCGACGAATGACTAGCTATCTATCCTGTAAATATTAAAAATGCCTCGTATCCACTGCACAGAGCCACTTAATAAAGTTTAAATGAAGAAAGCATGGTGAAATCGGTCACTCTACCGTCAAAGGATTAACGTTGTCCAGAGTGCACGAGGAGGGATTACATCTATGTTGCACCCTCCTTCTTTTTTTTTTTTAAAGAAAACTGCTTAATTTTACTCTATTACATTTTGCAACACTCTATTATACTGATAACGTTGAGTATATAAAGCGTCCAATTTTCCAGTCACGTGTATACCAACACAACATAATTCAGCGGGGACGTATCGCCAATGAAATAGCATTGTGTCTCAATAAATTCCTTAGCATATCCTGGCAAGGTATAGATGGAGAGAAATTCTTTCTTCCGTTTTTCCAATTTGAAGCTACTGTAAAACTAAAAGTAACTAAGGTTATAGGATAGATCCTATTTTACGCCTGCACATTATGTGTAGCACACAGACATTTTCTCAGATGTGCGTTAGTAAAGGCCGCACTAAAAAAATTTACTTTATAGCATAAGAGTTGATTTCCTTTGTGGGGACTATTAAGATATTATTTCCTCGGGTTTTCATTTTTATAAAATTATTCATTATTATTTCATAAGTTTTTAAATAATAAGTACGACAAACATCGAAGACATTATCGTAAATTGCGTGCTTTAGCTGAATTCTCAATTTTGTAGGTCATTAATATATATATATATATATATATATACACTCTGTCACAAAAAATATATGCACCCAGAAGGAAGCGAGCTACTATCACGAAACTTAACATGTGTGTAGGTGAGATAAGAAAATGATTACAAATTCAGAAGAACACACCATTTTATTAAGAAGATATGGTATGAAAAATATTACAAATCAGCAAGTAGTAAATCCACCTGTGGCAGCTATACAAGCCAAAACACGGCGTGGCATCGAATCAGTGAGGTCACCTATGACCTCCTGCTGAAGATCATGCCATAATCGTTCCAACTGGGCAGTTAATTCTCCAGTATTCCGGGACGGCTGCAGTTGAAATTTTAATCATTTGCATATCTCTTACCAGACTACATTCCTGCGAAGTTTCGTGATAGTAGTTCTTTGGGGTGCATATTAGTTTCGTGATAGTAGTTCTTTGGGGTGCATATTAGTTTCGTGATAGTAGTTCTTTGGGGTGCATATGCGCGATTTCTTCTGGGTGCATATATATTTTCGTGACCGAGTGTATATACTGCTAACGACTAGGATTGCAACACCATGAAGGAAGGTTTATACAAACGTAAAATTTGCATGAAATGCAGAAGAGGCTGGGATATGCAAATTATTAGCATTTAAGCGCAATTGAACGACGCAGGAGTGGGAAACGGCATCTCAAACTATGTATATATGGAAAGATACGCAACGGGTTTCTAATTCGGAAATCGCATTGGAAAGTTAGCTGTTCGTGAAAAGATCGTGTTATGCCTCCTAAAAGAAGGAGAAACTGCTACCAGCACATGTCTGAATTCGATAGCGGCAGGATTGGGGCCTATCGAGAGTGCGGTTATTGTTCTGCGATATTGGTACTCGCATTGGTCGGAATCCACCAACTGACATGCAAATATGGAATCGATGGGTTGAGGTGTGTAATACTGTACGTCATGCAGGATCTCAGCGGCCTCCCTTCACTAACGTCCGATAAGACAGACATGTTGTCAGGTTGGCCTTGCAGTATAGCACATTCACATCGGACCTTGATTGAAGAAATTGGCTTGTTTGTAGCACGACAAGTATCCGCACGGACAGTGCGACTACGTCTGGAGAAGCACGGACTGTGTCTACGGCGACCATTATTGCGGCTTTCCTTGACACTGCATCATAAAGACATGCGCGCGCCGACAGTGGTACGCCTAACGACAAAACTGGATACAGGAGTGGCACCAAGTCGTATTTTCAAACGAGTCCCGGTTCTACTTGCAGAATCATGATGGACGTATCCGTGTCTGGAGGCAACGAAGAGAATGCACGTGGCCTGCTTGCATTCGATATCGTCATACGGGACCTACACTGCATGTGATGCTATGGGCAGCTATTGGGTACACTACACGAACACCACTTGTTCGCGTCGTCGGTCATCTGTACAGTCAGCGTTGCATTTCTTAGATCTTGATATATTTCTTAAATATTTATATTTTGAGCTTCTTTATGAAACAAATCAATAAGATTAGGAAATTTTACAACATTTAATGTGAATTATATTTTTATTAACTTATGTTCCATAAATACGTTTTTCAATATTTTCTTCTTGTTAAAAAAATTCTGTCGTAGTTTGTTTACTAGCAATCTTGTTAATTGTAACTGCATTTTTTAATTAAAAGTTGATTATCAGGCGAAAAGCCTTAAAATTGTGTTAAGGGGAGTGTTCATAAATTTCTGTTCAGGAAAACGCCCTTTAGCGTAGATATTTTTGCTTTACAGACTTTTCCCTAAAGTACACCAAGCGGTATATTATAAGTAACACTTTTGGGTAGAATATTTTAAATGAGATAGAGGAAAATGCAGCTCTTTTGGTTTTACCGGCAATATCTATAATTACCACATGTAATATTATAATATGCCTCTTGTTTAATTGATTTTATTATTTAGTTGAAATAAATATATTTAAATTTTAAATTAAATCTAATGCCAAGATCTTAAGCCTTTCTTAAATATATTTAGCCTTTTCCAAAGTTTTTTGCGATTTCATTTTAAAATAAAATTTTCAGAGACGGTTCCAATTACTTATCTTTTATCTTTCTTGCTGTATAAAATTAACCAGCCTTTTTTATTCTTCCTTTATGTTCAGAATCTCGAAAAATCAACAAGAACTTCAAAATCTAATTACTTTATGCATTTTGGCCTAACACGAAATGCATTACTTCTGGGTTGGATCTGCATTTTATTTTACAAGATACAAGTAATTTCATTTTAAATTAAATTTCAAGCAACGCATTTATCTCGCCTTAATTTGCAGCCAAATTTAGGTATGATCTGAGTTTACATATGCATTAGTTTCTCTCGAGGGAAAATGTATGCCATTCGTCGTTTATTAATATCTTTCACATTTATTGTATAAATTATTTTCCTGAGAACTTCAAATATCAAGAAAAACTTTTTAAGATTGGGTATTTTATTTGTATGAAAGTTAAATTAATTTTATAAGTAGTTTCAATATTATTGATTATTTTCAATGATCTAGATTGTATAACATGATTTATATTTAATCACTTTTATGGTTATATAATTTAATGTTCCTTAATAACATAAGCAAAACTCCTTTAATACCGATATGATTAATTGTTTAATGCTTCCTTACTAATCTGAGTAATATTTGATCTTGCACAAAGTATTAGATCTTTTAAACTATTTCACTATTTTGACCTAACATCTATCCCTTCTGCCCAATTCTGTTTAACACACAAAGAATCAAGATTGATACTATTGAAACACTACAAAATGTTCTATAGGTTCTACAAAGTCATATTGATCTTAAATTCATTTTCAGAGAAATATTTTTGAAAGATCCATTAGCCATTTTTGAGGGCGTTACTATACCAGTGTTTCCATCCTCTTTGAAATGCACCCAGTGTTAGATTGCTCTGTCAGTTCTCATAAAAATAGGTATTACAGTGATCGTTTTCTACTCTAGGTTCAATGACCTAAATAAGTCATAAAATAAATGGTAATGTTGGAAGATAATGCGATGATGTCTGATACAGTTTTAGATGTGTTACGATAGAAGCAATTTATTAATTTTTTTCTCTTCTATCGGACGACTTTGTGTGCGACTGCGTGGTTGAATTCACATTTGAAATATATTATTTCTTGCTCGATAAGTAATTATTTATGGCGCCTTATGGGGGAAATATATTTTACGTAATGGATTATTTATTCATTATTTACAAAATAAAAATATGCAGGTTGCTAATTTGTAAAAGTTTTGTATCTGTATTCTTCTCCCATTTATTTAAACTCATATAACAATTTCTAGTAGTGGCTAAAATAAGAAAAATCAGTAAAATTTATTTATGATTGTGTTTCCCATAATCATGATCATAATTATGATCACTAAATCATTATTTACGATGAGAATCTGAGCATGTAATTTTCTCTAATGCTCACACATGATACCTCGAGGGTGATTCGTTGGGTCCAAGGAAAAAAAACGAAATTAATATATTATAGGATAACGACTGTTTAAACTCTTAATTTGCTTCTTTTCACGAATAAAAACAATTTTGGAAGGTTTAGAGTAGGCTATTATTTTTACCGCTATGGCTACCATTTGAAAAAATGAGACGAAATATAGAGTAACTTACAGTTAAAAAACTTGTTCTAATTGAGTCCAAATACCCGGGTAAACCGTGATATTATAGGTTATAATCTACTATCGACTGCAAGTGTCCTATTGGTTTTACAATCACCAAGTATTGAAATTAAGGTGATCAATTTATTGCAGTCTATACAAAGAATATTATTCGAAAAATTAGAAACATTTCCTTTATTAGACCATACTGAAAATAGTAATTATATGTGAAGGCCTTATTTTAATAGTGGTCCAACTCCATTCTTGTTCATTTTGAGATACAGAGCCTTAAAGTCTAATGAGTGCTGAGAAATGACTGATGAAGTCAGATTTGTAATGCCCTCTGTTGTCAGTAGGAATAAGCTGGATGTGTACCAGCTTAAAAATATGATAGAAATGACTTGCATGAACATGAAAGTGAGGCTAACTCCATTTTTTTTTAAAGTGGAGTTGGATCACTATTCAAATAGGGCCTTCATATAATTAACTGAAGAAAATCTTATATGGAAATGTATGTAGATAATTTGTTATAGTGATAATATAGTAGATACTATGAAGTTTTATTTACGAAATGCGCTGAGTGCGTACTGAATGTATAAGAGACATAATTATTGGGCATTTTAAAGATCTATAAGCATAAAAATATAATGAAAGCTTGATATACACGTACTTTTTATGAGACATCTACAATTCTAATATACAACTTGGAAATACGGTATTCCTCATAACTGCACCCAAAAAACAAACTTATACAAACCTCCTCCGTGTAATTTGTCTTTGAGTATTAGTACTACAGTCATAACAAAATACACTGTGTCCAAAAATTAGGCATAGTTACGATATACAAAGAGGTTTTAAGCAACCAAATAAGAGATATAGTTACGTGAATAATTACTCAACTTAAGTAATCTCCTTGAAAATTTTGAATATGATAACATGGCAAAGATAATGATGGAATAATGATGTTCAATAAATATAACTTACCCTAACTTGAATGTATTTTTCTGTTTTTTTTTTCTATTCACCTTACGAAGACGTTCTTTTCACCTTACGACTGTTGATGAAGCAGGAAAGAGTCAGAAAACTTGAGGCAGCTCAGTTAGCGACTTCAGTTTGAAGGGTTCTGAATTTGTTCCAAAATGATATCCTGTGGCCCCAAGTTTCCTTTCAAGGACACATTACATTTTATACATCCATATATAAGTCACTTATTATTAAAATCACGACTGACACAGTTTAATTTCATTGATAGTATCATGTAATAGGATTAAATCTGCTTGATAAATAGCTATACAACAAACATTCACTTTAGTATTGAGTTAATTTCATTAAAATATGTTTTACCAAAGCAACTGATATCTATGCCAGATTTGCAACAACTTGTCTCGATAACCATTGCGAATCGGAGTGTTCGTTAAGACTGTATGTGAACAATAAAACTGAATCAGCAATATGATCTACAACAATAAGTTGTGATACAATTCAGCGCTTAATTTTCTACGAATCACTGTGGAGAGAAAACGAAGAAGCCTTTACAATCAACATGGACATCAGGAAAAAAGGACAAATTTAATGGCGATAAAGTCATGTTGCACTCAGGCATCATACAAAATGGATTTTACGTTCTCCGAGGTTCCCTTAATTTTCATGAACAAAGAACATGCATCTTTATATTAATCAAAGTGATACTACATATAAATGTAACAGAAGTGCCTTAATCCCCTATTCGACTTTTGTTAAATGTCGTGGGTGAAGAGTTAATGATCATGCGTGATAATGTATTACCTTTCAGAGATTAAATGGTGGAGAACATTTTCCAGTTAAGTGAAACATTGAAGCGAAAGGATTGGCTTAGAACAGGGGTGTCAAACTCAAAGGATACCTTGGGCCAAACAAACAAGGTTTAACTATAGGTGGGCCGCAAAAAAAATCAATATAATAGAAACGTAGGTTTATTTACCTAATTACAGTATATTCAACATAAATATATGTATTTTTTTAATAATAGCAAAAAAAGAGTATAACTAAAAAAACATTTAGCGAATTCTTCCTATCTTATTATAATTCTGCTTCGGTTATTTTATTATATATTATTGTGTGCCAATATATTGGCCGGGCCGCAAAAATGTTCGTCGCGGACCGCGAGTTTGACACCCCTGGCTTAGAAGACTTTCGGATATGAATCTGTATGAGTATACATTGCACATACTCGGCGCAGAATTTAATATCTCCAGTCACCTAAGATATTCTAAACAGCACCAGAGTAACAGTCACCAGAGATTCTAAACAGCAGCGTTTAGAATCTCTGTATTTCTTAGTTTAAATGATGGTTTCAGAAATAACAAGTGGAATTTTGCTTAAGGATAGAAAACCCATGTACATATGTAAAACACATCATCTTTAAAATTAATTTGAAAATCCATGTTAAAAAATGAGATTGAAATGTTTTTTAACAGAGTGAATTTTATTTCATGGATACAATGAATTAAAATCATACACATGTCCGCATGTGTGAAAATGTTTTGATAAAATATTTATACCGTACCAGAAAATATTTTAAGCCTAAGTTCGCACCACCTTACAGTTCAGTCTTTAGATTAGGCGGAAATTTTTTAAAACTTTTCATCTGATCTGTTATACAAAGCTTTAACAATCATGATGCATTTTGAGGCATGTTAATCGATATTTATTTTTGACATAAAAATGTTAATGTAAGACAAAACACGATAGAATCGATATCTTCTCGTGAACTTCACAAACTTAATGTACTGGTTCTTTTTTATGGATTACATGGATTAAGATAAAGGATTTAAAAATTTTCAGTATGAATTTAAGCATAGTATATTTTATCCTAACTTTTTCTGTAATGCACTTTCTATGTTAAAAATGAACAGTAGAATTATTCTGTATTCTTAAACCTGGAGGAAAATTTCAAATACACTCCTCAGTTTAAACAAACTCCTTTTTTCCCCTTTAGGCACATATTCTAAACATTCTGCAAATTTATACAGAAAAGCTGAATGAAATACAAAGAATAGTTTATGAAAATCTTACCGGAAAAATGTGTTTCACTATTTCAATTTTATACAGAGATGCATTTTATCCTGCAAAAGTAGCAATACCCTTCGAAATATCTACAATATTCTCCGGGTTCCTGAACTTTCGGAACTATTTTATTATTCAGTAGTTTGAATTCAGAGGATCATTACAGTATCTGTAGCACGGATGTAAAACTTTTGTTTATGAAAGATACTATACTGATACAAAAATGCTTCATCGTTAACCAAGACTCATTTCTCGATGTCTAATAACATGTAGATGTAAAAGTAAAATAGTTCGGTTCTTACGTGTTTTAATTCTTCTGCGGGTATGTATATTCTCTTCGCGGCTAGATCTGTTTGGTTGACTGTTTTGAAGCGTTACAATCCTTCTTTGCAAAAGGACGCATTCTCCCTTACATTGCGTTTAGAAGAGGTTAAGGGATTGAAGGATCCAAGGGTAAAGCCACTTCACAGCCATTTTTACGAAAATGGGTTAGCAGTGCCATCTTGTAGCTTTCAAGGAGTACTAACACTACGTGCATTCATATCTGGGACAGAACCACTTTAAAGCTGTTAAAAATAACGATAAAGTTTCTGTGGGCCGGAGGAAAAGTCACTTTACTCCAACTTTCAAATTCGTTTTTCTCAAAACGAAGTTTTTGGAGTAAAGTGGTTTTACCCCTGGACCCTTCAATTGCTAATTATTCTTAACTGGCTGACCGGTATATTGAATTCGCCTTAGTTGTACTAAAGACAACTGATCCAGTTTTTAAGTAGACCTTGTTGTTCAGTCTCTAAATGATGAGAATGCGTGCCAGATGCTAATTTGGAAGAATGCCGTAATTAAACGAATGAGAAGCGAGCGAAATAGGATAATTCATGAGTGGCTTTAGAAGTTGAATAACGAAAGAACCTTTAGACAAGGCAAGTCAAACTATCAGGGATCTATAATTATTGAACACGAAGACTTAATGCTACTTAAACGACAGTTGGTTCGAACGTCCCATCGTTATATTTAATGTTTTATTTTCAATCTAAAGGTCCAAATAAAAACTCCTCTCCTGTCCTAACATTTTCCATAATTTTAAATGTTTTGTGCTAAAATTTTACTATATACATGAGTAGACAAACGTACTTAAATATAAAAAACACGATGTCAATTTATTCAAAAATCTAAATAAAAACTAATGCAGAATAGGGACATAAGTAAACTAACGTGAATAGAGAAATTTCACAACAGACCGCTCAAAAACAGTGAACAACTCGGGAATTTTGATCGTAAGATTTTCGAAATGCTGCCAGAATTTGTTGCATCCACCCATACAAAATAAAGTGCTGTGTAACAACATAATCAGTGGATTAGGGCTTTTGAAAGCGAGAAAATAAGGTAACAACTGCTTTTGAGCGAAATGCGGATAAAATTAGTTCTCTTTGAACGGGAACCATTGTTTACTTTATGTAATATTTATTCGTGTGTAACGAAAATCATCTGGGGATGTTTGAATGTCTTTGCGAATGTCATAAAGTATATTTTTATGGTTCTTAAAAATAGGAATCCCTGTCCAACATTTAACACAGTTAAAGTTATCTCGTAATTAATAGTTTGGCATTCAAAAATACGTAACAGGATATTAAATGATTTTCTCCCTCTCATGTATTCAAGGCCATTTTGAGAATCATCAGCATGTGTTGAGAAAATATTATAACTAATTAGGTACACCGTATATAGTTTCAGTATGTCAATGATCAGTAATTGTTCTTAAAATAAGTAGAATATCGTTAAAATATTTCCTGGAATGGATAGACGGTTTTTAATGAAATTTTGATCTTCAAGCAAAATTACTTCGTTCAATTTATATAAATTAAATATTAATATAACTTTCAGGGAACTTAATAATATTGGGCCTCCTATGTGCGAGACTCTCTTAATTAAATCTTAATTAAAGTCTTCACAGCCTCATGCTGCTATAATCTGATTAATTTTTTTTCTTAAATTTGGGTCATTTTTTCCGAGAAATAGAGCTGTATTTTAGCCAATGCTAATCATAAAGTGCATGTCACACCATCTAATAATTTATTTTTCCTCCATTTCCACTTTTATCAAATAATAACGACAGTAATTTTATACATGCAAATTAACGATACGCAAAAAATAATTGTGGATGTCTTTCACTCTTCTTTAAGAATCACAGTTCAGCATATTTCCAAAACCCCTGAGATTATCATTTCAACAGACATTAATTTCTTTATTACGAGCAGTTAAAACATTAACTTTTTGCTGATATCTGCTTTTGGTAGACTTCCATAAAACTTTCAATGACATTAAAAGTCCCGAAACGTTTTATGCGTAATTAAAATGACGTTGAACAGAAAACCCGTCTCAGACGTCTGCCTCATTTGCTTTATGCTGAAGATAACCTCCAAAATATACTGAGTCGCCAAATTAAGTTATTTTGTTTTATTACTCCGTTTTATTCCCGAGATGGAATGCAAAGATTTTAGTGTGATTAAAGCAATAAAAGAAATTTGCTAATCTTTTGAAACTTTTAAAAATCATTAATTTTGATTCTGTCTCTTTTCTATAGGGCGTACTCGTGCAGAGATAAAACTTGGCGTTGCAAAGCTTCTAGAGTTTGTGTATAAAATTTGTGTACGTGCTAAATATGCATTTTGCTATACTTACAATTATGATTGATTGCCCTATTTAACTTCTTATCTGTATAAAATGCAAAGTTACAAATCTTTTCGAAAGATGATGAAAGATTTAAGGGCTCGACGTATGAAAAAGTAAAGGTAGAAGTGATTACGCAAATGGAGAGCGGTAACCTTTTTAGAATGCTAAATTACGTTTAAGACATAAGAAAATTCGATTTTAGAAAAGTTTCATTCGAAAAGCTTATGGAGGTGTGTCTGCCTTTTTTCAAATATAATAAAATTCGGCACCCTAATTCGTATATTACAATAACAAAATAGGGTAAAAGTTTTTATAATAAATTCTGCATTACTGATATTATCAAACAGAAAATAGCGTATTGAATTGTAAATAAATGTCGTAAGTAAATACCCTTCAAATGTTTAACTCACTTCATTACAAAAGTATTAAAAAATTGAAACAATTTTCTTAAAACTTCATTACCATTTAATTGACTTTTAATTTAACTACTTTGAACATTCAAAAAAGTTAAAAAATTTACGACCAAATTACAACAAATTTCATGCCATTTGGATGAATTAAAACAATGCTCCACCTGACAGGGATTTAGTAACTAAGAAGTTTATGGAGATAATTTTAAATTTTACAGATATCGTCTTAATATGCTTTCTATAAGTTATTTTATAAAAACATTCTTTAATTCATTTCTTTAATTTCCTTTCCGTAATAGTTATTATGATATTTTCAACGTAAAAATGATAACACTATACACACTTCAACAATTATATATACAAACACACATTATAATTATATATATATATATATATAGGGTGATATTTTTTTTAAACTGACACAACTCAGAGCCATCTGTAGCGCGATCTATCAGCCAGAATTCCACCGAAATTGATAGGACTAAGGACGACATGAGAAAGAGTTTTTGTGAAAAAAAAATAGTTCCAAAAGTCACCGATAGGGAATTTTGGAACTAATTATTTTTTTCTCTCAAATAATCTTTTTGGGCTATTGGTAGAATAATTATCTTAAAATATTCCATGTAAGTATTGTTTCTTGACATTATTTGAGCAGTTTAATGTAATTAAGTCTGCGTATTTAATAGTTATAAAATATATACCATATCGTTCTTTGTATTTTCACAGTATTTATATAAACCAGCCGTACTTAATCTTTTCTGTCAGGCCACAGGATTTTGTTTGCTACGTTACACGGGCCGGAACATAGTACGCTATACCTCATAAAAGTACACTCAACTCAAAACTAAACCTCAAAACCTAAATGACACGTTGACGTTAAAAAGGAGGAAAGTGGCAAAATTTCCCTAAAGTATTTTTTCACTGATACAAGGGTTTATTCCAAAGCTAAAGGCGTTGGAAAGAAGGTAAGTGCCTAGCTCAGAACTAAACCAAACTAGCTAGGAACTTACCTTCTTTTCAAAGCTATTAGACTTGGAACAAACCCTTGTATCAGTGAAAAAATACTTTTCAGAAATTTAAGCACTTACGTCCTTTTCAATGTCAACGCCTCAAATGTAAAAACCAAAACTCATCACCTAAATGTATTCGAACGTTTATTTAAAAATGAGGGTGATTTTTAACGTTGAAACAAATTTTTGACTTATTTTAAACTAATCAGCTTCATATTTGCTATATGCTACTCTCTATACGTCATAAAGGTAAGAATCAGTAAGCCGATTTCTATGTAATTATTCGCATGATTCATATTGGACCAGGATCATTCACAAAAATACGTTGATGCGAACAACGTCAGCTGCATGTGGCACATTTTGCGCAGTTTTTTATTTTTCAGGCCCAAATTTCCAAAATTAAGTTTACAAAAATACCTGCTTGATAAAGAGTCTAAGTGTTTCGGGCCGGTAATAAAAACTTGGTCGGGCCGCAGTTTGAGTATCCATGACGTAGACTATCATGATTAGTCCTGTGATATTAAAGCAGTAAATAGCTCTGATTAGGAAGTTAAAGAGTTTTCTGAAAATTTAGCATTGAATGCCTGTTCGCATATGTCTTTGTCTAAAATCCCACTGTAGTAGATAAATGCAATCATACGAATTCCGAAACCTGTAGGAAAATTTATAATTATGTTATAGGCCAATGGTGTGTAGTGTGGGCAGTTAAATTATCTCCGTAAGCAAAGCACTCGACGTTAATACTTTAACTGATCTTATATAAACAAAATAAGATTTTAACTCTTTTCTTCCCGGAATAATGTCGTTTATACTCCCTTAACACTGTTTCAGGCTCCTCGTTAAGTAGAATTGTGTTCCCGAAAACAAGGTGAATTCGTGTGTTGTTCATTTGGCACTAATATTAATGGATAGGCATTCTGATAGTGTAGCGCAGGGGTGGATTACTTTAAGAGTAGATTTTTGTACCAAAATGGTGCCCGCGAGAGTCATAATATTTCCAGAAAATACTGATTTATGGAGACTTTGCTGCAGTGGAGGCGTGTCTTTAACTGTTCATTAAATTTCATATCTGTAATGTTTTATGATGATGATGCTATACGTAATCTCAAGGCAATTTTTGCAATATCTTAAGGTAGTAACTGAAGTATTGATTGAATGCATTTACGTTACTTGCATCTGCACCTGAAAGACGCAGTCTCAGGTGTGGAATTTTGCCAGAGTTCAGACTGTACCATGAATATATTTACGCAATTATCTATAGGTTTACAAGTTTATCGCTTTCCTAAAATAATTAAATGTTTAAAAAGGATTATATTTAAATGATTCATATGAAATATAAATGACAAATATGAGAAAAAGAGATTTATCCATTTGTAATTTTTACTCTATTAAACATAAAATAATGCCATTTCATTTAGATATATGTATATGTATGATTATAATTTGAATTTAAAGTTAAAAGACCTAATTCGTTCAGTGAGGAAATAGAAAATAATTTTGCAACTATTTTAGAAAGGCAGAATTTTCTTTTTTAACCGTTAATCAGTGTTTATTACTTGAAATTTTGGTGGAAGCTAAATAAAAACATCAAGCCTCTTAAAATTTACTATAAAGATACCAATTGGCAGTTAGTTTTGAACTTTTGATTATAATTCTTCATCTAGAACGGAGGCATTAGTTTTCTATGAGGCGTTATACTCCCTTACGATTTTAAATGCCATCCAGTGACACTGAAAAGGCAATGAAGAACGAAATGAATAACATAAATTCAAAGAATTTTTAGGTAAATTTGAAAGTATAAGAAAAAGGTCGCTGTATGATACAAAAAAAAAATAAAAAATAAGTGATAAATAATTTCAATTGAATAAAAAAGTGAATATAAATAGATAACATCATGAAATACTTTTTCTTTTTTTTCGAGCTTGAAAAAAACACTTTCAAGAAGAGAAACAGAATTTGAAAATAAAGATGAAAGAAAAAAATCGTTTAAAAAATTCATGTTTAACTGAAGTTTTAACGTTCCTTTATTGTTTTTGAAGAAACATATTCAATTAAATGCGATTATATATTATATTACATTTTCAGTGTTAGCATATTAGGTGAGGGAAATTAAAAGCATTTTCTTTTAGTTAAGAACCTCTTATTTATTTAGCTTGTACATTTTAAATGAAAACTGGCAAGACATTTTTAATGTCGTAAAGGATTTTTAATGAAAGAAAATAACATTTTAAAACGTCGCCAAGGCTTTATTAAATACAATTATATATTTTTTAGGATCCTATCTTCTATCAGTAAAAGAAGACACGTGTGTAAAAAATCTTTTGAAAATGCAGTTATTAGTTTGATGTACGATACGGTGCAGAAAATTAATATATATACTTGTTTTAATTTTTTTTCTTTCGTAACTTTCAAAAATATAATGAAGTGATTAATCACATCAATTTTGTATTCCCTTTTTTTAAAATTTTTAGTGCTCTTAATCGTTGCAGTGATTGATGATAACTGTAATAGAATGTCATATGGTTTCATTTCAATAAGTAACACCGTTTTGCAAAATTTGTGTAAATCGTTCGAAAGGTCCAGATAGTAGATGAAAAACAAGTAGAATGATGCAAATCCTTATTTTCGGTTTTCAAAGAAAATAAGTAGTAGAATCTATTTTCGTATTTAAAAATCAATTATTTTTAGGTAATGATTACAGAGATTAAGCAGGAATGAACGTGTGCCACTTCTGGTATCGTTGTAATACCTACTAATGATTCCCCGTCATGTACCATTCGAATGTATTTTTTTTTAAATTGAATACTTTTTTTACACTTAAATATCTTTTGATAACTGTCGTTTGTCTGGGATAAACATTTCCTTTCATTTTTAACTAGAAATTCGAAACAGTCCTCAGACTATTGAAACTTGACTCTAAAAAAATTATAAAACTAAATTGTTTTTCAGAAATGTTCAAGGATTACAACAATACGCTGATTTTAAAATCAGTTGTAGTATCGAATTCGGTTTACAGAACTAGAGTCACGGTCTAGCCGATTAAAATAAATGAACCCACTGATATTCAAGTAAGTAAATTTTTTTATTAAAATATAAACATAATTTTAATATAAAACATTGATTGTAGTTTATTGATAAGTTGCCTGCACTGTAGGAAGAATTAATTAATTACACTTGAGATAGCAATTGCGTCTAGTCATGATAGTTAGAGATTAAGTCTAAAGAGTGCGGAAGAGTGAACACTCACATTTCTGTGATTAATTAAAAATGAACGGAACAATTAGCAGAAAGAGAGGTTTATATTTCCGAAAAGTACTTGTAAGCTACCTTTTCCCAACTAGGTTTTGAATAAAACAGCACCCAGGAGGCGCCTGTAATTTGCGATACACCGAAGACAGATTTCCATCACTGTTTGTCATCTCTGGGGGAATGGCAATATCTTCCCCAGAAATAGCGGACTCAGAACTCGTTTAACATTTTCACTTTCTTGTTGCTCCAATACCCTTGTTATAGGAACACCAAGTCCAAGGACCTAGGTCCGCAAATCCTATGTCAATAGCTAAGGGTAGAAAGCAGCTTCACTTTAAGGCCACGTACCTCTAGGGCTGAAGTCGGTCTTAACCTCGAAAAACATCGGCCCTCGTAATTTTGAACCGAGTCAATTGACGAGACCTGAACACTTGACCCAGCACCTACAGAGGTATTTTGGGAACTGAGGACACTGCAGCTAAGGCAGATTTTTTACCGTGCACGAGCCTCCATTAGTGTACACGTCGGTGGTTTTTGTCAGCGACGGGCATCGAACTAGCGACGTTTAGGTTCACTGGCCCCCTGCCCTGCCAACCTTGGTAATGCAGACCCACTTGCTCTCACGTTTGGAAACCCGTCACAGGATTATTTTTCGATCAGACCGTCATCAATTGCATAGAGCTCGAATCGAGTCCTACATGCCCTCTATGTAGCGGTGACAGGATATTTGATTTAATGAACACTTCGATAACGAAGGTGTTCACCAGACCAACTCATGATGTCTCTGAGAACCAGATAATCCGCCCGAATTTTTGCCACCTCCCAAGCCGCTCTACGTCCCACCTCTCAATTTCCACTGACCCTACAGAAAAGAGGGAGTCCATTCTGCCGCAACCATGTCGTTTAGTCATGTCGCAGTTAATGATCATTTCAAGTTAGTTGTAATGTATCAAGTTAATCCTTTGCGTTACCTTTCACCCAAATCAAAAATCCGACGGAACTAAACCCTAAAGTGCTCAAGACGTTCAATGGATGTAATGTTCTGATTATAATGCAAGAACCATGAAAAATAAAAATTATCAATGGTGCATTGCAAGGAACATTACAGTTACAGTAAAGCCTCGTTTATCCGGATCAGATTTGTAGACAGTATTTTTATTTAATGTTCTATTAGATAATAATTTTTTAACTTGATAGAAACGAGTTAACAAGTACGCCAAATATTCGTTTTTTAGTTTGATTCATTGTACAATCCCTGCATAGATTGTACAATAAATTATGGTAATAAAATACTTTTTGTTGAAAAGCTTTTGTTTAGGAAAGCTTTACTAGACTTACCGTTTCTTTGTTAAGAAATGATGTGAAAAGTTATTTTGATATTTTTAATGTCCTTGTAAACAATACTATGTAATTTTGTTACAAACGCAGTTTTTTTTATCGTATAACGGTAAGTTAGCTGAGTTAAGGATTTTGTTTTGCTTATTACCCATATTACCCGGATTGCCCGGATTTTCGATTATCCAGATTGCCTATGGTTCTACTTAGTCCGGATAAATGAGGTTTTACTGTACATATATAATAAAGGGATTGAAGGGAAACAAATTCTTTCTAGAAATCTCAGAAGTTATTTAATATACAAGAGCGTTTCATGGAGCTAATAATATAGTACGTCATTTCATTCTCGAGACATATTTGAGATCCCACTTCTAGATGAAAGATTTGTAAATTAAATATTTATATATTCTATATTAACAAGTCGTACTCAGATTTTCAAGTTTGGAAGGAAATATTGGCTATCCAAAACATATAGGGTATTTACGTTTCCTCTAATAATAAAGGGTCTACATGCCGGAAGAAATTAGTTTGCGGAACTATTTCTAGAAATGCAGGTCGATACGATCATTCACCCCAAAATGTCATTTTCCCGCAAATATACATGTAAAACAGGAACAAGGAACTTCTTAAAATCCCCAATAGAATAATAAGTATGGCTAATCGTTTCAAAATTAATTAATGGTTTATCGTCAGGTCAATGAGAATTAGGTGTGATTGAACAATTTGCCGAATGCGAAAATGTTCATGTTCATAGGAGACAATCACACCTTATGCTTCTCTTCCTGACGGTGATCTATTAATTAGTTCGGAACATACAGTCATCACTTTAAACCCTTAACGATCGCATATTTTTCAAGAAAACAGTAGAAAAAGTGCCTATTTTTCCGGAGGATTCCATTTATTTCTTGATTTGCCACAACTCGTTTTTAAAAAAACCATTCCCCAATTACATTATAGATAGTCTTGTGCTGCCATCTGGTATGTAAAATAAAAATAAAAAATTTTCAGGTTAAATGAAATGGATTGTTTCAATCTAATTATTGCGTTACTTTTGAACACTCCAGCCCGAAAATATCACGGGCACTAGAAATAGAGGGCGAACCTCATCCCGTAATTTTGAAGGGGAGCGAGAAGGAAGGGTTTAATTTCATTGTAAATTTTAAGAAGCTGTTTGCTCTTTTTTTTCCTCAAGTTCCCTTAAGTCACGCGTCTAAGTACAGGGGTTTCAGAAAATTTGACATAATTTCCAAGATCTATGGCAATGCAAATGATCGTTCAAAATGACCATAATATTTTAATATAAACGTGAAAACACGTCAAATGTTTAATCCGGTACATTACATAACATTCTTTTTATTTTCTCTTAAAATGGCTGCTACGTTCACCAGATGTCAATCCATGGGATTTTTTTTGCTCTGGGAGAAATTAAAGACTTAATTTAAGTGCCCCGGCATCCTTCCAATATAGAGGAAATCAAGCAGAGAACTTACCAATGACATGACTCATGGATAGAATGTTTATAAGACCTGCACCAGTGTAGGGCTGTTCAGCTTCTTTCTGATCATATTTTAAACAGTCGTGATTTTACCTTGGACGAGGTTTACTCTAAACCTTTTATTTTCTCGGACTTTCTGGGAGTATATGGACTTATGGATTTGGTCGAGAATAGCGAGACCATTTCGGAGATCATGAACAACAACACGAATGACATGCTACAGTGAATTTATCAGGAAATGGAATACTGACGTGACGTGTCACAGGAGGCACAGTATTGAAAATCCTAAAATTGTTCATGGAATCCTCATGAATTTCTATTTTTCATTCATATTTTGGGCAATGAATATTTAATTACTGAGCAGTAAGCCTCTTCAGTTTTATTAGATTTGCCATGTAGTTGCTGCGATATTTATATCTGACAATGATGTGAAATTTTCTGAAACACCCTGTAATTTTAAATATCATGGTGCTTGTTTGAAACTTATGATTTAATGTGATAAAAAACGGCATGCCTTCCCGTGTTTTACCACATTAAAAACATAAAAGTAATTTTTTATGTCCACTGAATATAAAATCAATAAGAGAAAAATAAAAAAAATATATATACACGAAAAAAGATTAAGTTTCTTTTAACCTTAATCTATTACGTTGTGCGTTTACAATGAACAACCTACATTCTGCGTGTAGGTTTAGGAATGTAAATGGATCCCTAGAAAGCAATAAATTTGAATACATTTACCGTTAACGTAAGATTACATATGCTAAGAAAGCCTTTTCAAACTGCCCTATCCATGTTTGCAGGTTTTATAAGTATCCTCTAGTTTCAGCAAGAGGATTTTTCCATTAATTGCAATTATGTTTTCGAGGGTTAGGTCCTAATAAATGGACTGAATAAAATACTTAAAATATTTCTAAAATTATACTTTATGCACTCGCATAACTTTTATTCCGATTGTATTAGTTTTCTGTCCGCAAAGACAATGTTAACCGTAAGAAAAATAAATATATTAGCGAGATTTGGAGATTTAAAGGCTATTATATTTATATTAAAAATAAATATACCAATTTACTAATTAATTCATCATAAAATAACCGTATTTCAATGCTCATCATTAGAGAATATAAATAAATTTTGGAGTGCCCTTTTATTTTATGTTTTGTGAATTAGTGATGAGATCGTTTAAACATCATTTAGGTTGATCAAAATTTCGATACATTTCAGTTTGATCATATAGTAAAACCAGTTAACCTAAAGCATACCCTTACTCATGCAATTTAACTTTTAATGTCGTTAACAGTGCTGAAAGAACAGACATAAAATCTAGTATGTAACGAAACTAATCACTTCATGCGTTTAACACATGTAAAATTGAGTCAAATCCTGATTTTTTTTCATGTAGGATAAAATACGTTTTATATAGCAAACGTTGCTAAATCGTGTAAACACTATGTCTCAGGTAATATTTTAATTAGAAGATATACAGATATTTTAAAGATTTATAGCTTAAACTTAATTTTTAGCTTTCGGTACATGATACAAAGGGCTTTTGAATGAAAATTACAACTATGGAACTGCATTTGTAATTCATATCCGTCTGATATACACAATAAATGACTTACAAGAAACTTGTGGGAAACTTCCACGCAAACAACAATTCTTCAATTCCGCAATAAATTAAAAACTTTAAAGTTTTTAATTTATAGCGGCATTGAAGAAGTGTTGATTACTTATGCACCTTAAATGTCAAATGCTGAAAAATGTCCTGAATTTTCAGAAATGCACCCATGCTTAATTTAAATTTCCAGTCATATGTAAGGTAGATATAAATATTGTACAGAAATATATTTTTCTTTAAAATCCGACATTTTAAGAGTCTTAAATTTTAAATGAGACTTCCAAATGAACATTATATGAGTCATTTGTTTACAGGAAAACCCTAGTAATCTAAAGTTTAACACTCCATTACTTTCGAAACAAATTTTAGAAAATATGTTTATCCCAACAGACGCTGTTAAACTTCTGACAGGGTAATTCCTTTACCATGCGTTTTAAGTGTGAGGTAAAACATAACGAAACATTTTAATCTAATAGTAGAAAGGAGTTGAATGATTACACTGATGTTTAATTCAATGTGAAGCGTTACGAGCTAACATAACATAAAATACATATTTTGTGTTGCGTATACAGAACACATGTGTAATGACCACTACGCCTATTAAAATACTTAAAATAAGATAATAAAACCATTCAATAGACTATTAAGATTTTTATTAATAATTTGCATTAATAATTTGCATAGACAAATTATTAGTGCAAATTCGCATCAAAATTATTAATGCATTTCACTCGCATTAATAATTATTAAAAAGTTAACAATAACAGAAATAAAAATTTTGTTTGTAGATACATACAGAAAACATATATGTATATATGAAACAAATTTCAATCCTTTCATTACCACTAACACGCTTTTTTCCAAATTCTTTCATCTTATTGCAACAGAACACCGTCCCTCAATCCTGATTGTGACCTATATCCAACCAAAGTAATATATTTTTTCCCCTTAAACTCCACGTGCGGACAGAGAACATTATAGAAGTCGAAATGTTCTAGAAGCTGGGCGTGACCTTGTCGTAGTGGTGTGATGGGGTCATTTGTCCGCTTCTAACCAATTAAAAGCTCAGTGCGCCTTTACCTTTTTCGAGATCTGAGCGTCACTTCGGCCCTTTGTGTGTTGCCAGGGAACTGTTAGGACGTCAAATTTGGGCGCGCTGCGTCCCTTTGTCTTTTATTTATCCTGTACGTTCAGGCAGCACCATGCCTGATTGTAATTATGAGAATGTTGTGGTGAGCAGAAATGTACTAAATACGAACTGTAATTCCGTCCAGAAGAACTGATACAAAAATAAAACGACTTATTGCATCAACCGTTTGGACTAGTGATTCGTCATTGCCTGTTTTCTTCCTTGGGACGCTATGAGTTCAACGGCCTGTTTTCCATCGTGAAACCGTAAAAATTATCATATATATATATATATATATATATATATAGATAGATATATCTACGCCTGTTAAAATACTTAATGAAAATAAATAAAACATTCGGTACTGACTATTACGATTTTTAATAATTTGCATTAATAATTAGCACCAATAAATTATTAGGCAATGTCACGTACAAATTATTAATGCATTTTACTATTTCCCATTAATAATCTTTAACGAGCTAACAAAAATAAAAATGCATACAAAAAACATGTGGATTACCGGCTACGGCTATTAAAATACTCATAGAAAGATAATAAAACATTTAGCACTGACTATTATGATATTTTATTAATAATTTGCAGCAGATTAATAATATGTATTAATAATTTGCCTTAAAAATTCCGTTTTGTGAGTACAAAACATCTGTGGATCACCCGCTATCGCTATTAAAATACTTAAAACCTAAATAGAACATTCAATATTGACTATTATGATTTTTTATCAATAATTTGCAGCACACGTTTTCTCGTAGTTTCGAACACTTTTGTATACTTATTATATTACAGTGTAGATTTTGTCGGCAGAATTGCCTCCCACATTTCTAAAGGTCTCTGGTAAGAGAGTGGTGAGGGTGGGGCGTCCCAGGAGGTGGTAACAGTTCTGGAGGATTTTCCAGTTGTAGGTTGTTAATGATTATCGTTGTGGCCGTGATTATAGAAGATCAGCACATTGCATTAAAAATAAAAGAGTAAAACTAGAATTCATTTACCACACTTTATTTAATACTTAAGCTAGGAGATCACAAAAATTATTTACACGTGGGCATCACAATTCTTTCTCAAAGGACCAACAAGCATTAGGATGTCTTGAATCCATAACATTGGTTAATTCTGCATTTGTATAAATCTGTCTAACACATGCGCAGAAAATTGGCTTGCATAAGATCGATTCATTTCTTATGCAAGCCAAGTAAAACCCTTCGTAGATTAATTACATTTCCTTTGTGCTACACGTGCAACCACGTGGTTCAGAATGCCTTCTCTATAAGTAGATCGATGGACACTCTCGCCGAAGAAAATTCAAAGACTGACTCCCCAAAGTTCGTGAGCCGAAAAATTCAAAATTCTCCACACCTTCTTTTGTTCTAACGTTTTTATCTAAACTTTGTAAGGAGTTCTGGAAAATGTCCCTTCGCGAGCACTCATTGCCGTGCCACCGCTTTGAATTGAACGAGAAGTAGGAAAGTTGGAGGCAAACCAGTTCCGGCTAGGTTTTAAATCGGATGTTCCGGAACTAGTTTTATGTTGATGTTTTCATATCATAGGTAAAAACCATCTGGTCTGGTGAACATCGATATTTCGTTATCGAGGCGTTATTTGAAAACAACAACTCTGTAACCGGGACACAGAGGACATTTAGGACAACTCTTCGGGTGAAATGTAGCCGAGGCCGTTTTGGATTATAAAAAGCAAAAACAATCCTGCGATGGGTTTCAATAGTGAGAGCTCAACATGAATACAGCATGAAGGGTGATGTTCGTCTTCATCTTGACCACGCCCTCGGGAGCCGGTATTGCTATTGATACATTATTATTAAAACAAATGCGAGGCCATTGACCATCAGGACATCAGGCAACGAACTCTTCAATATTTTTTAACAATACAGTCCACATCATCTAGTTCAGAACACTCGTCCAGATCAGCAGTTGTCATGTCTAGTCCAAATTACAAAACGCCCGATCAGGAGTATTAGTCAAATTAAAACGAAACAAATAGGTACTAAGACAATCGTGTCCGGTCAAAAGTCTAAACTCGGCCATTGCAGTTGCATTGGGTGAAACCGAGACAAAGCGAGATTCACAAAGCACACTCATGTATATATATTTTACAGTCGAACCCGTTATAACGAACCAAAAGTTTTGTTCGCTTTATCTGGTGGTTCGCTATATCCACACCGTTAAGAAAAATGCTGGTGTACACAAAATGTATAACTCATTAGTTGCAATGTGTATTCAATAATGGCGCATTAAAAAAATGATAAAATCTATTAAAAAATTATCGTTAATGAATTAAATCGACTAAAATCTATTACATTAAACTGACACAATACTAATTAAATTGCTTACAATAGGAAAAGGGAGGGACCAAAATTTCCGTTCGTTATATCCATGAGTTCGTTTTATACCGGCTTCGCTATAACGGAGTCCGATTGTAATATGCAAGGTCGAGGCATGTATAACAGCTATACATAATAATATTCTATTCCTCTGTTAATCTTTAAAAACAATGCAACATGGTTTGTAAATGTATGTGAATAAATGCTAACACAGAAGATTAGTACTATGCAAAGATATACGCGACAATCACTAATAGAACTAGTCTAAGTAGGATACGGCGGCTGCAATAAAGTTGAAAGAAATGTACGTCTAGAGGGAAAGAGATTTTATGGCATTATGAATGCTCAGGCGGTAGCTGTAATGGTTCTCTTAACTCATAAATCTCTAGAGAAAGTAGAGTAAAAAGTTTACTACAGGCAGCCGTAGCGAAGTGAAATAGCAAATCTTGTACACACGACCTATAAATGTTACTTTTTGCAGTGACCACACTTTAACAAGTCACTTTTGTGTAAAAAGGAAAGTATTTATATTGAATTGGCAATAGTAAGGTACCTAATTGGTTAAAATTGTTGATCTTGTATAAATAAGATACGTCAATGATGAAACTATTTAGAAACTCTTTTTTTTCCTTTGAGTATTTTTAGTACTAATGAAGAAAGTAACTGAGCCATTGAATCTAACTTATGCTTATATCTACAATTTTAAAGAATTACTTTTTTAATTTCATTATATAATGATTAAAGCGGGAGATGTTCAGTAGCATGTGTGATGGTGAAATTGAGTATTTAAATAGTTGTGTAACTGCAGTACACTATTTAAGTTTATATTTAACAATTGACTTATATTTATACGTCAATTGCAGTACAATGAATTATGTTTATATCTAAAATTTTAAAGAATAACTATTTTAATTTCCTTTATATGGTGATTAAAGCGAGAGATGTTTAGTTGCATGTTTAAGGGTGAAACTGACTTTGAAGTATTGAAATAGTGCTGATATTTTCGTTTAACTATATTGCTGAAATTTGCGTTTAAATAGCATTAAATAAAACAATAAAATATTAAAAATAATTCAATATTGACTAAGCTTAATCATCAGACTGACTAAACATATATTTAGCCTTTTATATGGATCAAGTTAAAATATCTTCTTATATATTTTTATATATATTTTCATTTTTATACAGAGGCTGTTCGCACATTTTTTAGACGATTTTGGTAAGCGGTAATAAAAATTCGTTTGCTGCAAAAGAAATAATTGCAATTGTACTATGTTTTTAGAAGTCAAAATTATAATCTGCGGCTTGAAAATTTTGTTTTTATTCAAAATGGCGTTTTTAACAAAGCAGTGGTTCGAAGGCTACATTTATGCTCTTTCCGAAGAGAAATATGCATACTCCGTTATCCAAAAACGATGTGAGAGTCATGGTTTTGTGATATCTAAATCGTCGATAGGTAATATCGTCAACAAGAAAGGAAAATAACGTCAAATTGGAGCCTCAAGTGGGACAAAATTCCAAACAAGTATCCAAGGATAAAACGGACATCTTCGACTATTGCAAAGATACGTTGTTTAATGTTAAAAGAAAATCCCCCTAGTCAAAGGACTGTTGCAAAATCATTAAAATGCACGGTTTCCACTGTAAACAAAATGATAAACGTTGATTTAAATCTTAAGAAAGCAAAAAAACGCAATGTGCATCGTCTTCTTCCAAATCATATCGCTGAACGCAGGACACGCTGCAGAATTCTATATGAGAAACACTTATCCAAAGAAAAACGGAAAACAATTGTCACAATAGATGAATCATGGGTGTATTTAAATGATTTCAACAAAAAAGAGCCATTTATTATCATAAAAGGGGAGAAAAAAATTTAAGTACATGGTTCAAAGAATAGAAAGAAAGTTTTTCTAAGGGATTCATGATTGTTGCTGGTTTTTCTTATAATGGCAAGTTAAAAATAAAGAGAGTGGAAAAAAATGTCAAGATTAAATACTATCAGAAACATATTTTATCACCAATTTTTCTGAATGAAATGCCATCGCTTTACCCACAGTGCCATCAATCTGTGAGACTCCATCAGGACAAAGCTAGCAGTCACACATCAAAATCCACTGTAAATTTCCTAAAAGAAATGGAACAAAAAACTGGTATCAAGGCCACACACTTCACTGATATCCCTACTAAATCTCCCGATGTATCACCTATGGATATTTGTGCTTTCGGACTTTTAAAATCTGCATTATCCAAATGTCGTCCCAAAACCCTTACAGGACTCTGGAAAACTGTTCAGGAGGAATGGGATAGAATACCTCTTCTGACACTTCAAAAGGCATTATTATCCTGGAAATTGCGTTGTCGAAAGATAGTTCAGAATAAGAGATGTCAAATAGAATATTTAAAACACAAGAATTTTATGTAATTTAGTTATGTGAATACAATATACATCGTCTAAAAAATGTGTGAACAGCCTCTGTATTTATAATTACAGCTTAAAAAATAGTAATACTCCTTTTTCAAACGCTATTTATCTTAAAATACGCAAGGTCTTACAGTGAAATGTAAGGACGCATCATAGTTCTGAGATATCTAAGTTTACAATATATTGATAAATACAGTATTGCAAGAATGAAAACAATTGTTACATACAGGGTGATTTTTTTAAAGTGACACTACTTAGAGCCATCTGTAGCGCGATCAGCCGGAATTCCACCAAAATTGATAGAGGGGCTAAGTTCGCGTTTTGTGTGAATGTCGTGTTTTCGTACTCGAACCTCCAATTCTCTCCAAATATGATGTATTTGGCTTAAATCTGGCGATTGAGGTGGTGTTTTCAAAACTTGTGAACAATTATAGAGACACCAGATGGGAACGTTGAGAGCCGTGAGCTTAGGATCGCTATCTTGATAAAAAATAAAGTTGTTTCCAATACCCAAATTTTGGGCTGATAATTTTAAATTGTCTCTTAAAATATTTATATAAACAGCATATTCTTTATGCCATCAATAAATACCAAATTACCTAGTGCTGATGCTGACATGCATCCCCACACAAGGACAGCTTCACCACCATGCTTACCTGTTCCTAAAAATTCTTGGGATTTAGTTCATCAATTTTTCTTCTCCATACAATTATACGCCCATCGGAAAAAATGTTAAACTTGCTTTCATCGACAAATAGCACATTGTTCTAATACGTTCGGGCTTATTTATCATTGATAGTGCGATAGAAAGCCTAAGCTTTCTGTTTTTCTCACAAAATTTTTTTTTTCTACGGGCAGAACGGCCATGTAATCCAGCTGTTCTGAGAACTCGTCGAACAGTTTCAGGTGAAATTGAAGTAGAAAATGTTTCATTTAACTCTGCAGAAAATTTTACAGCACTCAAACGTAGATTTTTCACAAATTTTCTAATTATAAACCTGTGATCACGCTTTGTTAACTTTGCCGGACGACCTTCTCTTTCCTTGTTTCCGATCTGATTTTCTTCTTTAAACCGCTTTATCACATACTGCACAGTAGAATGGGATAAATTAAGTAATTTAGCAATATTCCGAACTGATTTAACACTACTATGATGAAAAATAATAAATTTTCTAATGTTGTTTGTTGCTTCTTTACGACTATGAGCCATTTTTAAATAATAAATAGAATATTACAGGCAAGCAAAAATTAAAGCCAAACGATATAATGCCACCACAATTCAAAAATAAAAATAAAGCCCCAGACAATAATTTTAATTATGAACTTATCCGAAAATATTTCAGTGTACGATGACTTTTGTGAGATAAAGTTTTGTTACTTTTTGATTACTGGTTTCTTAAAATAAAGTTTTACTATATTTTTAAAATATTTCATGAAGTTTGTTAAGAATAGATTATTAGATCTTATTATTAAATACCCATTCTGAAATATTCATTTTAATTAATGGATAGACCCTTATTTCATTGAAAATCGTAAGTGTACAAACACTTTTGGGAGCTTCTGTATATATACATGTAATTTCAAGATTATCCTCAAAGAGAACTGTATGTCTTGAAATGCAGTGCCTAATGATGATATCTTAAGGAATTTTAAGAAGTATAAATTTTCTTAAATTAGTTTCATTATATTGTTATCTGAAGGTCTAAAATATTTCTTGATATTTCGTGCGTGATGCAATAAAAGGAATTTGCGTTTGATTTAGGGCATTTTTTAATGAATAATCTTGAAACTAAAATTAATTTATCTAATTATCGAGATAATTAAAAGCCTTAGTAATTTAATTTTTCTCTGTACTTATTCATTAATTATAAAGACAGCAATATTTAAATGTTTTAAGGAAATCTCATAAAGTAAATTCAATTTCTTAAAGGTAAATAATACTTTTTGATGCTAAATATATTAAAATCTATTAAAAGTACTCGCAACTTTCCCATACATAAGACCTTTCAATACAATAACTGCGAGTGTAATAAACAAAAAATAGTGCTTTCAATAAAGGGCTTATATAAATAAAAGAAATTTGGTAATTAATAAATTTCTAACACTCAAAAATTAGAATATATTTTTAGTGAATAAAATGGAAAATGTATAGTTATAAGATTGACTTTGTTCACTTCTAAAATCTGTGCAAAGACTAAAAATACTTTTCAATTTTAGTAGAAATATCGAAGTGCAGTGGCGCACCCAGAGGGGGCCCAGGGGGCCCTGCCCCCCCCAAACGAAGTAGACATATTGATTTTGCATTATAAATATTTTTATTCGTTCATCTCGGCCCCCTCCATGCATTATAAATATTTTTATCCGTTCATCTCGGCCCTCCCCCCCAAAAAAAAAATCTTGGGTGCGCCACTGTCGAAGTGAATACTTATTTTTATTATTTTAATACTGAAAAAAGTATAGCGTAATATTGTTTTTTTTTTGGTATTATTCGGCTACAGATATATGATTATTTGTGAGTTTCAGCTATAGTGGACGGAGTTTTTAACTTTTAAAAGGAAAACAATCTATATTTAAATTAAGATACATCTAAAATTCCGAATTTGTAAATTGTTTTGAGAAACAATACTTAATAAAAAAAGAAAATTTCTGACCAATTTCAATTGCTTGTTAATAAAATTCTTCTCACATATTTTTTAATATGCGATATCATTCCCAAGTTTGTTTTGGTCCGTTTTGGAGCGCTACGGTCAAATTTTTGCTACACGAGGGCTAATTAGACCGGGAAATACAGTTTAAAGCCGATTCTGAACGGCTACAAACATCCATGCCAAGAGTGGGACTCGAACCCACGATCTGAACCAAATGCCAGACCTCACAAGTTTTATATAGAGTATATAAAACTCCATGTGTTTTAACTTTCTTTTAGAATTACATTAATGCGATTGTTCACATTTTATAAATTTATAAATAAATCAATAAAGGTTTTCATTAAGTGCTTATAGATTTTTAAAAATATTTTTATACGACTGCTTATGCTTTTGTGCTTTGGAATTAAACCATCTTAAGAAAATTTTAATGCTTCCATTAACGGACATTTATGGAATGCCGCATTATTAAATAATGTGCGTACAGAAAATTAGTTAAAATTTCTATTACTATTTGGTCTAGCACGATATTAGATTTACCCTCCCTACTTACAATTTGTGTTTCTACTAGTCAAAATGTTTGCGGAGAATTCGGATAAAGTTAATCCAACTTTCAAACATCATTTTAAAATTAATTTTTAATTATTTACGATTCATTTTCCCTCTACTACGAAATGAGAATACAAAAGTGTAGTTAAAAATGTTATAGAAATATTATATTTGTTACAAAAGTGTAGATTAAAAATGTTATAGAAATATTATATTTGTTACACTTAGTAAGTGTTACAATGAAGTAACATATTTTTTATGTACCGTCAACCGTGGTTACTTTGCCCATTTTTTCAAAAAAAGTTTGCTCGCCAAATAGCGTTTACTCAAATGGCATTGAGTGATATGCAGATATTTAGCGCTGTTAGTTTTAATGTTGGCAAGAGTGATGCAGAGATTTTTCCCTTTAGTGGTAGCTGATGAGTGTGAAACTAATCAATTTGTAAAATGACGGCGAGCAAGCAATTTGAGTACCTTAGCAAATTTGATCCGTGAAACCCATACGGATAGCTGGTAAGTTTTACAAATTATCTTTATTTGAGTTGCATATAATAACCATTGGAGGTATATGATTGGAGAATTTTTATACCTTAATTCTCATATCATTGTTTTGATAGGCAAAGTTACCCCATGATCCATAGGACAATTGGGGTTATTTTGCCCACCTCTCACTAGCTGTGTTGACTGACTCGAGCAGTGAGGAGGATGCTGACATTTCTACTCATGACCCTACCAGTTCTGAAGAACAAAGAACGATGGAAGTAGAACAAAGTTCTGAAGAAGAAAGAAAGATGGAAACAGAGCAAAGTTCTGATAAAGAAAGAACAATGGAAACTGAACAAACCATTCAAATTGATGAAAGGCTCCTAAACTTGCAAGCAGGAAACTTTGTGGTTGTGAAATTGCTCGGGAAAAATATTTGAAGCATTTTCTGGCAAAAATTTTAAACAATGGTAACGATGGTGACTTGGAAGTTTCCTATCTGAGAACCAACGACAAAGGGAAGTCGTTCACATTTCCTGAAAAAGTGCAGGAAACCAGTATTACTCTGAGTGACGTTGTTTTCAAAACTCCATCTCCAAGGGAACGACAAGGGGACGTAAATTCTTTTTTAAAGAAGAATTCTGAAGATTTTAACAGTATAAGTCATATTACCTACATATGTTCTCTTTTTTTCTCATGAGTATGCTAACAGTTATCTACTAAAATTTTATAACAAGAATCTAAAAAGTTAACGAGTGCCTAGCATAAATATCTCTCTATTCTAAAAAAAAAAGGAACTCCCGCTGACGCCGCCGCTGTCAAAAGCTTGTCACGCTATCTCCTTCGAAACCGCTGGGTGTATGGGGTCGAGAGCGATACCAATGGATGCAGAAAAATGGGAGGACCAAAGTGAGACATGTCTCATATTCTTTGGACTTTTAAGTTTTTTAACATTTTATGTTTTATGGGAAAATATTGACTTTTTCATCTTCAGATTACGATAACTCGCCAAAAAATGATCGTAAAATTTTGATCTTTTTACAATTTAAGACTACAGACATTTTTCTTTCAACCTAGACCTCATTTGTTTAAAAATATTTTAAAACAGACTAATATTTTCATCAAAAAATGAAACACAGTTTTTCAAGAAATATCGTTAAATATGTGGATGTAATATCGATGTTCCTAGAGTTTTTATCTTACAAAGAAAATATTTACATCATATCGAAGCTGAAAGCTTTCTTATTCATATGAAACTCATTTAAAGTCTCTATCTTAAATTTTCGATTTTTAATTGAATTTTAAAGGTGATAAATCAACAGTGATGAAAATCCCTTCGCATAAGGGTGACAACAGTAAATGGATGGAAGCTGTTACATTACCCGAGAATCATCCCTATGTATCTCGCTATTAGTCCTAACAGAGAAAAGATGTAAAAATAATTTGAAAGAAACTAAAATCAAATTCAAAATTCTCCTTACGCACCCTCAGGCGGTCTCAAAAAGCCTAAAATAATTAAAATCGGTCAATAATTAGTAAATTAATCATACCAAAACTCAAATTCCCGATTGTAAACAAAAGATCTTTTTTGGCATTTTCATTTTAAAAGTTCATTTGTTCAGTTTATTATTTTTTTTCAAAAGTATAATGCATCTTTATCAAAATAAATACTTCATGCGCGAGCGTAATTTTTATACTGAATTCTTGAAATTTTTTTACTCTAAAGAGAAGCAGAGAGTGGCAACAAAGGTTAAACTCTAAAACATTGTTTTGCTGTTCTTTAAAGTTATTTGACTTCAAGAGACCCTTGAAATTTAAATTATATTTATAATACATATCTTTATATTATTTAATTTATTTATTGATTTATATATTACTAATCAATTAATTTAATACAGCTTACTTTATTACAGCTTATCTTTTATATTATATTTCTTGTTTACTACAGCATTGATTTTTTATTCTAAATCTTAATTTTTTATATTAATATTTCTAGTTTTCAGTGAAATATCAGCATGACGATGTAAACAAGCAATCACGAGAATTGAATTATTGTCAGTTTTTCAAAAATAAACTAATAATATAACTGCCAAAAAGTAATAAGGATGTTTCAAAATCATTATTGAAACTTCAAATTAAAAAGAAACTAAATTTAAGGGCTGAAAATGAGAAAATTAGTGCAATTTTAGGACAACTTCCGGTTATTAAGATCTAATTTCGGTTGGATTTTGAATCAAACGATATGTTTTATAATGGCTATAAAATTTTTTCTAAATCACGTAGAGAAAAAAGAAAAACAGTTTTGGAAAGAAGGTCCAAAGTATAAGAAACACAAATAAAAAAAACTCGACCAATTGGCCAAAATCGATGTTTTCAACGTAGTCGATCACGTTAATATCACATTTCAATAACAAATATTTTTTGTTACGAGTAAGCCTTATTTGGGACCTTTTACGAGTAAAATATTCCCTTTTAAGCCTTATTAAGCCTTTTTACGAGTAAGCCTTATAAGGGGCCGAATCTCCGTACCAAAAGCGATCGTAGCGAGCTTAGGGGCGAAGCCCCTAGTAATTTATAAATATAATAAATAATAAATAAATAAGAATTTCAACTGTTCTCATGTTTGATTTGTCTCATTTTATCGCCGACAAAGGTAACATTGCCCACTAGTGACTTTAGAGGCAGTTTTCAATAGAAAACATCTGATAGGCAAAGTCACCCCTGTTTTCTAGGTAACTTTGTCCACTGGGATTTTGAATTAAAACTGAAAGAGAAAGCAATGAAAATATGCTTAAACACCATAAATCCACTCTAAATGCCCTCATTCAAGACTAGAACTTTTCCCCCTCTCCAACTGATAAAGAAGTACATGTATGTTTTACTAGAAATTTAAAATTGTGGAAAGTAACCCCGGTGTAGTATATGCAAATAATCTAATGAATAATTTTGAATGAAGTAGTAATTTTACGTCAAACCAAAAATTTCAACCTTTTTACTCTTGTGTAATGCCGCTCAGAAAACTAAACCTTAAAATGCTATTTAATTTTTTTTCTAAATTGGCAAAAATAATCCTGAAAATTTAAAGCATGATATGTTTATGTGAACTGAAATTTAGAGGATTCAGAGTTAAAGTGAACCAAATGAGTCCACGAGAAAAGTTCTGAGAAACTACTCTCAAAGTTGAACAACTGTATTCAGAAACCTTTGATTTTTGTCTTCTTTTTCAGTAGCAATTAAGTAAAATTTATACTACGGATTTTGTTCTCCATTGAAAAATATGATGATTTTACTAAACCACGGTAGTACAAAAAGTTTAGTACAGTTAATCACGGTCAGTCATGGTTAGTACAAAATTGCCAAAAAATGGACTAAGTTAACTTTTACTCCAATCATCCAATTTGTTCATAATTCCAAGTCTACACAATAATCCAATGTTTTTTCATTGTAGAAAATTTCCTGATTCTTCAATAACTAGCCTTATACCGGAAAGCTGAATACGCATTTGATTTCACAATCATGAGTCATATTGTATGTCAAATCTCCGCTTGCAATCTAATGCAAAGATGGTGTTCCCCAAACTGCTATTCTCGACGTTCTAAAAACATCTTAAATATCACAATGAAAGAATATTTTCAAAATTTACCTGCACTTTATAAATACTGGATCTACAAGCCACATATACTTAAATTCTTTATCCCGTGCAATGTGTGTTAATTTTTTTTATTAGAAGGAATATTAATACTTTTTAAAGAAGGTTCAAATAACAAAAAGTGTTCTTTAAGTATTTACAATCAAGAAATATTGCGGCGAACTTTGGTTTGGCAGAATTTGGTAAAATTAATTCATGATATTTCAAGTGGTGAAAATTAATGAGTTGTGTTTCTAAATATAGATCTCCTTAAGCATTGATCAAACTTAAAATGAAATATGAATGTATTCATCCCAGAAAATGATGGAAGGCATTATTAATGATCATCCTAACTTCCTTTTCCAAGAAACAGATAGAACATCTCTGTATAATTTTCTCCATGTTACGTGGTTTTTACTAAAAGGATATTTTTCTGCTTATTACTATATTCTGTATTGTGGAATTTAATTACCTTTATCTAAGAAAGGATCATACGGTTGACTTCTTTATTAGTAATCTTACGGATTTCTCATATGAAGGATAACAGGAATACTTAAGTTAAATCATCATTATATAAGACTTTTATGTTTAGTTATATGATTATATGATTTTTAACACGTTAAAAGTTTTTTCTTTTTTAAGTCATATATATATATATATATATATATATATATATATATATATATATATATATATATATATATATCAGGTCTAAATGATTTCATCGAATGTTTTAATTCGATGAAATCATTTAATTGAATGATAACACAGAAGAAATATATTGAATATTTCCTAGATGTCTAGAAAGACAGTTAGTAATTATTACTTGAACCAACACCTTGGGTTTCAAAATGACTTGAACCTCTAATATAATAAGATAAAAACAAGCACTTTAAATGTAAATCGATCGTTCACAAAAAATGTAAATAATGATTAAAAAGAATTTGCAAATTATATTAAAGTTCAGAATCCACGGTAATCCATTATCATTGTAGGCATATAGGAATGAAAGCATATTTACACTGAATGGTATTACATTGAATCGTAGTAACCATATTACTTCAAAAAGCTATTATAGATCCTAAGTGAACTATTGAAAATAGAGACCATGTAAAATTACAAACCTTCTAACGAACCTTAGAGAGTAAGAAAGTCTTCATAAATACAAGTATCGTAAGTATATTACTTAATATGAATTTTTATAGCGCTGGTAGTTATATTTCTCTAAAGGTTTTATTCCCTTACATGGACATGTATTTATAAATAATACGGTAGTAAATTACTTAGAAAGCACATTTCATTCAATGGAATTATTTTAAATTCTCATTCGTTGAAAACTAAATAGCAAATTCTGATCTATAATTTCAGTCTGATATCTACTAAAATGCCTTTAACCTGTTCTCTAGGTCATGTGTTTCATTTGAAAAATTTTACTTTATGTCGATATAAAGTCACTGTATTATTGTAAATAGTCCAAAGAACTAAAATAAAGAAGAGCGGAATTCATTCAGACTTAGGATTAATGATTAAAGCTGTTTGGGATATGATGAAAGAAAAATTTAAATTATATAAGCAACTTAATATTCAGTTAAAATTTAAAACAGAACAAAAACCAAAACAAAAAAGAATTATTCTTGCCAATCTTATAAATTGTATAAACAGCCGGGATAGGAAATTCCATTTACATGCAAATTTATAACACTGCTCTCCAAAAACTCATTTTGAAAACTTTCAAAATATGTATTTTAATATTTTTTTTGGTCAAAGTTATATATAGGGAAAGATTTCTATAAATATGAGGGAATTATTTTCAAATTTAGTTTTATTTTCGAAGTAATAAAAGTTTCTTTTAACGTAACTCTTCAAGTTATTCATATTTAGCGATAATTGAAGATTTAAAAAGAAAAGTGTTCTTTAGAAACTCTTTCCTAGTGATTTGAATTTTTTTTTAAAATTTACTTTTAAAATGCAATTCATACGGCAGATGGGTGTATTTTTTTATTCTCTTTATGTGTTTTTATCAAAATTCCTAAACCGTTTTATTTTGAATGGATGGAATTATTGCAGAATATAATTGAAAATATATGACTGAAAATAAAATCAACTTATTCATGGAACAAGAATCGTCATATCAGAATGTGATTTATTTAAAGTAATATTTTACAGCCTGGATGCTTGGTACTTTTATCCGAATTGCATTTAAACTGCTACCTTTCCACACAACAAGAAATTGTACCCGACAAAAAATTGTCTGAAAGTAAAATAAAATGATCGTTAACGCGTTAAAATATTCTGTAGTTTTAAGTAAAATACTTCATTTAAATGTGACTTGGATATGCTCTCTTCAATTTCTCCCTTTATATATATATATATATATATATATATATATATATATATATATATATATATATATATATATATATATATATATATATATATATATATATATATATATATATATGTATGTATGTATATATATATATATATGTATATATATATATATGTATATATGTATGTATGTATATATATATATATATATATATATATATATATATATATATATATATATACATATATATATATATATATATATATATATATATATATATATATTTATATAAATATATATATAAATAAATAAACAAATATATATATATATATATATATATATATATATTTATATATATATATATATATATATACATATATATATATACATATATATATATATATATATATATATATATATATATATATATATATATATATATGCATATATGTATGTATAATAGATGAACATTTCTGCTAAAGATCTCGTAATGAGCATAATTGTCGTAATTGATTTTTCAGGGGGAAAATATTAATTACTTGAATAATATAAATAATTACGTTAGAATGTATTTATAATAAATAATTACATTCATCATACTTATTAATTGAATTTATCCCACTAGTTTATATTTTTTCTATTATAATCATAAGTGCTTTTTGATTGCTCCCTGATGTTTCAATGTTTCCCGGTGTAAATTTCTATTTCTCCCGTATAAAACTTGTTTTTCTTTCATTACACGCTGAATTTCTCCATATGTTGGTAAATTCACGAGTAATCCGATAATTCCATAAGGGTAAAAGAATACATACATAGTGAATACTTCAGAGCATGTAATAATACACGAGTTTTACCCCAAGAATTTTTCTCTTAACGACTTGGTGCGCAACAAACTTTCATGAATTATTAAATCCTTCAAGGGAAACGACATCATTAAACGTACTGAAGATTGCAAAGAAGTGCAATACTTTTGCCGAGGATTTTGCATATTACATTATTTAGCACTCTAACAGAAAACAATAAATTATCGCGGAGCTAATCTATGGGGAGCAATTCATCTCATACTTCCGACGTAATTTTAGTGTGTGTAAAACATGCTTTCATTTACCAATTCTTTTCGGTCAAACTTGCAGACGCCGGGGATTTGCAAAAGGAGACGCAAATTCAAATTTCAAGCAATTTATCAGATATCCTACATGCGAAGAAATTTAAGTAAAGGAGATGGGAAAAAAATTTTCCTTGTAGTGTTACAGAGTTTATATTTAGGTTTAGCATGACTATATCTGAATGTAAATCATTGCATTTTTGTCAGATAGATAATTTTTTGTTTTTTCTATCAGGATTTTTCATAAAATATTTTGTAATATAGCTTGAATATGATGTATCTTCAGTCATTGGGTGGTTTATCATATTCTTGACAAAATAGTATGCACTAGTAGTAAGTAAAATCGATCATGGAATTATGCTAAATAACTCGTAATGGACAGAAAGACAATGCTAGTGCTGGCATTTAAAATATTTAGATTACAGGATGAGGATTTTTTTTTATATCCGTTCCACTTCAAATAAGGGAAGAATTTTCTTAAGTAGTAAAAAAATCATGAAATGCATGAAGGGAACCATAGTGTAAATTTTATTTTTCTAAGGGTATAATAATTTTACATAAATTGATTTTGCGCTTCTATAGTAAAATTTTCCCTACGTTTCCAAAATAGTTCATTTATCTAGAGGCTCTTTCTTAAAATCGTATACTCTCCCACCCTCACTGACTTTCATTGAGGGAGATACAGGTCTACGGATGTAAGGTCTACCTAAGAATAAATTAACAATAATAAATTATTATAGTCGCCTAAACAATAATCGATTATCCGAATTATATAACAATAAAAATAGAAACAGTCTTTACTTAAGGCTCCTGCTTACTAACCCTATTGGATTTGTTCACCTCAATGTTAACCTACGGAGAAAATTTGTCTACTATTGATAGTCTCATAAATGCTGATAATCCAATAGAAATGGCATTTTCAGAGATCCGGAACCTTTCTGAACCTTGCAACAGGACTTATTTTACAAATTTCGTCTACCAAAGGAATTGATAAGTGTTCAAAACACACTATATCAGATTTTTTCCCCGAATAATTTAAAATTAAAATATTATTTGCATTTTTTTACTAAGGGTCAAAAGAATTATTTAGTTGGAAAGTTTGACTCTTTATAACGTCCATTCTAAACTGACACTTTCTCGTTTGATAGTATCTCATTCATAGTATTGTATCTTACACTATAGACACTACAACAAAATGTTAATGGTGATAAAAGATCTTAAACGTTCTTTTAAGATAGTTCATTGAGAAAAACGCCAAGTATTTCAGCTGAAGCGTCTCAACAGATACATATGTATATGCGTAATCACTGCATCTGTATTTGCGACAAAGAATAATTTAAGTTTATCAAAGGCTTTTGAGGTTTTTAACTTTTTAATTTATCACATAGATGACTCCAAAATATATTTAGAAATTCATAACAGGGATGCAAAACGTCTTTTGATACAAAGCTATCAAAATTACTTTGTAACTTTTTCATGGATCAATCAGTATATTTACAAAATTTAGAATATTTATTTCTTCATTAATAACTTGATCAAAATCGTAGCAGATTTTCAGTCCAGATAAGTATTTTAAAAAAGAAAACATTAAAAGGAAACCATTCTGAATTAGAAACTTTGAGAGAACCAGACGTATACTTAATGACTTTGTGTTACTTTACGTCCTTGAATTAGAAAAAAAACTAAGTTATATAAAATTTTGAATCACAAGTTATAATTATTTTTATCAGAGTAAACATATGAATCACTGAAATTTGATAAGCCATATATGAAATTCACGTTCATACAATACTCATGCATGGTAATCGGACAACTGAATGTAAAAATCTTAAAAAAGAAAATAAAAAACATAAGAGTAATTATATACATACACACACACACACATATATATATATATATATATATATATATATATATATATATATATATATATATATATATATATATATATATATATATATTAAAGTGATGTCGGTGGACTTTCTACTTAACCCCCGGTATTATAAGTGAATATGGTACAGAAGTTAGCTTTTGGAAGAAAGCAGTTTTGTGTGTTTGCCGAAAGACTGTGAATAACGGTCGAATTTTCCAGTTTAAAGTTTATTTACAGCGGTGAAAGGGTATTTCTAGAGGCGGATTCAATGTTACAGTCCTACATTTGAAGTCACCAAAATTTTCGATACCAGGTGTGATTTGAGGCGCGTGCGATCAAGTCAATCGATCAAGAGTCGTGCCGCTGTCTACGAACAGTAAACAGACGAACAACGGGGAACCGGAGGACTAGATTGCACGTCTATTTTGGATAGGGGGCTTTTGTTCGGAGCTATGCAGTCGAAGGATAACTGGTTTGTTCTGGACTACCTGCTGGGCTGGACAGAGAGAGAGGTCGCCAGAGAGAGACGGGGTTCGGTGGACGGATGCCGACTTGTCTCGGACCAGCTGGATTTTCGCGGGCCGTTGAACCGTGTGCTAAATGATTGTGATTTTGGCCGGAGTGCCTTACACGTTTGATTGTAGATTTGGCTGGAGTCCATGAATGGACTGGAAGTGGAAAACTCAACGAGTTAATGTAAATATTTCGTAAATACGCTATTTGAGTAAATATGTTTTTTTTTAACTTTCATTAACTCAGCGTATTCTCAGTAATTTCTGAGGGAACCTAACGGCTAGAACTTAGCCATAGTTCGGCATGCTTATCCCGTAGACTGGGCGGGGAAGTCGAGTTGCCCAGTTTATGATAATTATATATATATATATATATATATATATATATATACAGTGGAATCTCGATCTATCGTTTTTCAAGGGACCGATTGAAATGAACTATAAATGCGGGAAAACGATAGATGCGGAAACATAACAAAGCAATATGATCGTTGGGACTGGATAAAATGAACGATACATAAGGAAACACGATGGATCCGAGAACGATCGTTCGAGATTCCACTGTATACACTCAAGATCCAAAACATTATGACCACCCCTACATTTTGCAATGAATTCGCCTGGATGACGTGGAAGGCACGTGATCAGGTGGAAGAGGTATTTAACTGCTGCTGGAGAGTCTGAAGAATCATTCTTTCACTTACTTCTGTTTGTAATGGGAAAGGCTGCGGATCTAAGCGACTTTGATAGAGGGCAGATTGTAATGGCTCGAAGGCTCGGAACAAGTATTTCCGAAACTGCACGACTCGTGGGTTGTTCGCGAACTACAGTTGTTAGTACTTATGCAAAGTGGATGAATGACGGTGAAACCAGCAGTAGACGACATGGTGTTGGACGTCCACACGCTATCAAAGAAAAAGGTCCTAAGAGGCTGTCTCGCATGGTGAAGCAAAACCGGAGCCAGACAGTGGCTCAGCTGACAGCCCAATACAATGCAGGGCCAAGTAGAATAGTATCGCAGCACACTGTTCAGCGGCCACTGTTGGATAAGGGGCTACGCAGCAAACGTCGCACTTGTGTGCCTTTGCTTACCAAGCGTCATCGCCAACTGCGCCTGCGCTGGGCCCGTGAACATCGCGACTGGTCCATGGATCAGTGGGAGAGAGTTGCCTGGTCAGATAAATCACGGTTTGTCATTCATCACGCCGATGGCCGTGTCAGGATACGCCGTCTTCCAGGCGAACTGTTGCTCCCTCAACGTACAGTAGGTCATACACAGGCCGGTGGTGGCGGTATTATGCTTTGGGGGGCGTTCTCTTGGGCGTCTCTGGGACCCGTGGTTGTGGTAGAGCTGACTATGAATGCTACAGGGTATCTGAACATCACTGCGGACCAGTTGCACCTTTACATGGCCTCTGTTTTTCCAGCTGGAAATGGAATGTTCCAACAGGACAACGTCCCGTGTCACAAGGCTAAAATTGTGTTGGAGTGGTTCCAGGAACATGATGCTGAATTCCAGTTAATGTCCTGGCCGCCTAAATCACCGAATCTCAATCCGATAGAACACTTTTGGGATGTCATGGGACGGCAGCTAAGAGTTCAAAGACCACCATTTCGCAATATCTCGGATTTGCGTGACCGTTGCTTAAACATCTGGTGCAATCTGTCTCCGGCCATTTACCAAGGACTTGTGGCATTCATGCCAAGGCGGGTTGAAGCTGTGTTGCGCGCCGAAGGTGGGCCAACTCGTTATTGACAGGTAGTCAAAATGCTTTGGCTCTTGAGTGTATATAATCCATGGAAAACACAAAACAGCTATACATATCTACTGAATATTCATAATAAGAATATGTAAGGAACTTGTTTCGAACTAATTTATAAACTTTTATCAGGCATGATTTCTCCAGCTAAATGCATATGTGAATAGTTGAAAAACGTACAAAAATGATATGCTGGAAGATGATTTAAAAAGAAAATTTAATATTTTTCTTGTAAATGTTTTCTTGAAAAAGCATTTTTAAGGCTAAAAGTTCTCATCGATCCTTTATACTGCCATAATATTTCTAAGTAAATATTGAAAAATATTTTTAAATGTATATCATTTATAACTGAAACTGCTTCAACTTTTTAATTTTTTTCAGTTCTGTTAATCATGTTATTTCGCTTTCTTCAAATAGTTACGCTGTTAACTATAAGTTACGGAAACTGTTGTGCGAAGACAATAGTAAATATGTAGTATTTTCCAACAGTTGCCAAAGTAATAAAGTTATACGATTTGAAATTTCTCGAGATTTTTGCGCCTGGCGGATACACGATGTTATAGCATCATAAAATAGTTCTTTTATGATGCTGTAATCCCGAAGAATAACTTTTTGTCAAGCAGTTATTTGCAGACATCATACCAAAACCTCAGAAATATTTATATGTCTGTTACACTAGCTAAAAATGTAGTCTTACTTGTAAAACACACTTTTTAGAAATAAATGTAATATTTAAGACACTGTGATCTGAACGAAAAACGGATGTTTTTCGTATACATACATTAATTATTGTCTACAATGCATATTCTATATTAATATGTAACTAGTTGGTACCCGTCAAAACATGACGGCTAGATAGTAAATAAATGCACTAATACACAAATTATACCCAACACATCATTGTGAAATGTTGAAAATCATAATAATGCGCAGAAGCAAATTAATGTGTTTAAGCGGTCTCGTGCTTAGTGAGTATCTAAAGCCAGATTTAAAAATGTCACTGAGCATGCGCAGAAAGCAATTTTTTTTCATAATTGTAAATTATTGCTAATTAAACTTTCGAAATAAACAATTTCCATCAGGTTTAATCTTATATGTCCCAAACATAATTATCATAAAAATATAAATTGCAGAGAGAGATCTAGAGAGTCTCCTTGGAAAAAACGTGTTTATCATTAAAATATGACTCTGAGCATGCGCATAAACAGTGAGTTCCTAAAGCCAGATTTAAATATACCACTGAGCATGCGCAAAAATCAATTATTTTATTGTAAATTATCGCTAATTAATAGAAATTTCAGTTACAAAAACCAAATTTGATAAATCTTCAGAATACAATCTTTCGTTTAATACCAAAATGAAGTAAATTGATGCAGTAGTTTTCTCTCACGGACTGTCCAAAAAGACGGCTTAGCAACTTAAATATATAGATTTTAATGAAAGTCCTTTGAACATATTTGGGAAATCATATTCAAAATAATTCCGTTTAAATTTGCTTGTATCATATGTTATGGAACATATAACAGAATATTTATATAGTATATTTCATGATAATGTAAACTGTTGTTTGTAAAAGACAGAATTCGCCCAGGGCTTTGTTTCAGTAGGCTTTGTTTCTCTGGTTCGTGCTGGAACCAAAGAAACAAAGAACTATTTTTACCACTTTTATTTACCAGTCAGTATCGCTAGGAGCTCAGAGATTTGATCTCTGTTGAAATATTTTGCCGCCCCCATTCAAAAATTATCTGTGCATCATACCCGATGTGGTCCCGAAGTCGGCTAGTGGTTACGCGTTGATCTTCGGACCTTTAATGCTTAGTTCAAATCCCAACGAACGCCATTAAAGGCCTTCGTGTCTAGGCTTCATATAGGCACGTTAAATCTGTAGACTTTAAAACTGGAGAGCCCCTTCCACGAGGATAGTGAGTGGAGGACGGTGCGAGCCCTCCAGATATCGTCCCTGGGAGGTGGGAGGTATGCTCGGAAAATGCCATTTGACGAACTCTAACAGATTTCATGATAGTATTACAATTATTTATACTTCAGTGTACACAGATGCGTTTGACTAAAATCTCACCCTTGTTATGGCCTCATCGGCAAGGCATAACCTGTATATATATATATATATATATATATATATATATATATATATATAAAAGAACGTTTGCACTTTATGGAAATGATTTTGTAATTTATTTTTGTCGTTTGTATTTTGTGATAAAAATTTGGTAACTTCATAATAACCGTCTGCTACTGTTATTGGAATGTAAAGTAAATTGGAATAACTGATTGGAATGTAAAGTAAAAGATTTATTTCGAAAGACTCTCCTAAAATTGATATAGGGCTCGAAGGTTACGTACCTGTGCTTTCAGAGGAGAAATATTCATATTAAGAAATTATAAAGCGGTGTAAAAATTTGCGGTTATTGCATTTCAAAAGAAATGTATTTGTACTATATTAAATTTGAGAGGAATAAAAAGACTAACTAAAAGTAGAAATAAAAACATGCCAGCAAAACTTTAACCTAAGACTGTTCGAACGCAGGTAAATATAAAAAAATTGAAGTCTCTGATCCTGAAAGAAGATCCGCCGTCTGAAAGATCCATTGTATCGAAAGTAGGAATGTCTTCTGACACTGTAAATAAAATCATTCATAAAGATTTGAAGTTAAAAGAGATGTTTAAACCTAAAGTTCATCTGTTCTTGCCAAAGCATATTGCTGAAAGAAAAACAAATTATAGAAATTTATATGAAAAACACCTAGCCGCTGAAAAAGGGAAAATTGAGGTAACACACCATGATGCATGGGTGTATTTAAGTGGCTGTAATAGAAAGGTCAATTTTCTATTGCTCAACTGACGGGAATGACGGTATGATATGGCTTTCTTCAGTGTACAGAAAAAGTTCCCAAAGTGGTTTCTGATGGCTGCAGGATTTTATTCCAACGACAAATGATGCAAATAATAATACGCTGACCTGGACTCAAGAGTCCACACAGCAATTTTTTTTTACTGATCACCAGCCTCCGTAACAGCAACCTATCGACTTTTGGAACCGCAGGACCGGACGGCCGGCCCACTCCTCAAACTACAGTGCCCCATAGAACAAAGTACTTCATCCTGTGTCAATAACCTTAAAACTACTCGCTGTACGCCGGCGACTCGAATTAGTGCAACCAGTCATCGCATAACGCAATGAACACTCCGCCTGAGACTAATAGTTTTACCGCGTCAAAACCTTTTATACGTTCACAATTAATTCCGTCCCCATAAATGTGATCCACCTGAACTAGTTTTTCCTTTTTCTCTGTCTTTTTTTTTTACTTTGTTTGTATGTCTATATACATCAATATTCTAATATCAAAACAAACAAATCAATGTATGTACCAATCCGACATACAAATCATAAATAATAATATTACAAATATACTATAAACACACTTCATAATTTCTTTTACATTGTAGCATCAATATTCGAATAACAAAACAAACAAATCAATGTATGCTCCAACCCGACATAAAAATCATAAATAATAATCATTACAAATATAGTATAACCACACTGTCACTATATGTTTTACATTATAGCATCTTTATTCTAATAACAAAACAAACAAATCAATGTATGATCCAACCCGACATACAAATCATAAATAATCGTTACAAATCTATATATGAGGCGGTGAAAAGCAAAGTGGTGTAAGTCAGTAAGTCAACTGGTGTAAATCAAGAGAGTTTTATATCAAAAACTACAAAAAATCCACCATAAATTGAATAAATTATAATTCCTAATAATTATTATAATATTTGAAATAATAACTATTTTCAATTCCACTATAAATTGAACATGGAGATTACATTTTTGCCCTCAAATGAAAAAAGTTGAATATGTGACTTACACCACTTTGCCTTTCACCGCCTCATATATAAAAATGGATGTATCTGTGTATGTGTGTGTGTATGTTCCAGCATCACTCTGGAACGCCTGGAGCAATTTTAACCAAACTTGGTACACTTATCACTTACAATCTGGAAAGAAACACTGGGGGATAACATATTCCTCGCACGCCTAATGGGGCAGGGGGGCTGGGGACACGTAAAAATAATCGAAAACTTCTGATATTAGTTTCAAATCCATAGTTTTCGGGGTCGCTGAGCTTAATAGTGACACTCCCGATGACGTTTGAGTGCAAGTTCAGCCCCCATCAGCATAGGGGGGAAGGGGGGAGGGGAATAAGGAGTGAATATAAAATGACCAAAATACCGAGAGTAGTGTCGAAGCCATAGTTTTCGGTGTCGCTGAGACGAATAGTGACATTTCCGATGCCGTTTAAGTGCAAGTTCAGCCCCCCCCATTAGCACTGTGGGGGGGGGAGGCGAGGGGGGAAAGAAAGGGTAATTAAAAATGTCCAAAATGATCGAGAGTAGTGTCGAATCTATAGTTTTTGGGGTCGCTGAGATTAATAGTGACACTTCCGATGACGTTTGAGTGAAAGTTTAGCCCCCATCAGCATAGGGGGGAGGGGATTAAAGAGTGAATATAAAATGTCCAAAATACCGATAGTAGTGTCGAAGCCATAGTTTTCGGTGTCGCTGAGACGAATAGTGACATTTCCGATGCAGTTTAAGTGCAAGTTCAGCCCCCCCCCCCATTAGCATTGGGAGGAGGAGAGGGGAGAAAGAAAGGGTAATTATAAAATGTCCAAAATGACCGAGAGTAGTGTCGAATCCATAGTTTTTGGGGTCGCTGAGATTAATAGTGATACTTCCGATGACGTTTGAGTGCAAGTTCAGTCCCCCATCAGCATTGGGGGGAGGGGGGAGGAGGAAGAAGGGGTGCATATAAAATGCCCAAACTACCGAGAGTAGTGTCGAAACCATAGATTTCTGGGTAGCTGAGACGAATAGGGACACTTCCGATGCCGTTTAAATGCAATTTTAGCCCCCATCAGCATAGGGGGGGGGAAGAAGGCGGTCAAAAATAAAATGTCCAAAATGACCGCGAGTAATATCGAATCCATAGTTTTTGAAGTCACTGTCCAAGTTTTGACTTAAATTAATAATGGAGTAAATTTGTAATTTTTCTTGATCATTTGAATACTGTACTTAATTTTAAATACGTGTAATCTCTTTGACACCTCAGCCCCCTCCGCTCATCGCTTTAAATACGTGTAAATTAAATTACTTGGATTTTACACTATAGGTGGAATCCATTCCTTTCCCTGCGTAATAAAAAAATTGAGATTAATACATACCCGGGCAAACAGCTAGCTCTTCTGTCAGCATCGGGAGCAATACTCCCGATGCTGTTTAAGTGGACAGAACAACTTTAAAATGGTCAGAAAATCGAATTTTTTTGTGGTACCAATTTGGTACCACACTTTTTGTGATTGGACACAAGATATTAAAATAATTTACCCCTGTGCCACGACATATGGGTTTTAAGTACCGCTAATGCAAAATAGTAATCAGGCACACATTTACACAGTGAGAGGTTATTATTATATAAAAATTATTATATAAAAATGGATGTATGTATGTATGTTCCAGCATCACACTGGAACGCCTGGAGCAATTTCAACCAAACTTGGTACACATATTATTTACAATCTGGAAAGAAACACTGGGGGGGGGCATACACCCCTAGCAGGGGGGGATGGGGCACATGTAAAAATAATCGAAAAGGACTGATATTAGTGTCGAATCCATAATTTTTGGGGTCGCTGAGGTTAATGGTGACACTTTCAATGCCTGCAATGTGCAAGTTCTGCCCCCCCATCAGCATTGGGGGAGGGGGGAGGAGGAAGAAGGAATGAATATAAAATGTCCAAAATACCGATAGTAGTGTCAAAACCATAGTTTTCAGAGTCGCTGAGACGAATAGTGACATTTCCGATGCCGGTTAAGCGCAAGTTCAGCTCCCCTGATCAGCAATGGGGAGGGGGGGGAGCAAAGAAAGGGTGAATATAAAATGTCCAATATACCGAGAGTAGTGTCGAAACCATAATTGATATAAAATGGTGGGAGATATTCACACTTTCTATATTCACACTTTCTTTATACCCCTGAAGGGGTAATTTATATTCCCACTTTCTTACCCCCACCTCACCCAACAATGCTGATGGGGGCTGCACTCTCACTTAAATGGCATCGGAAGTGTCCCTATTCATCCCAACACCATTGAGGGAGGAGAAAGGGTAGAAATAAAATGTCCAAAATTACCGAGAGTAGTGTCGAATTCAGTTTTTGTGTCGCTGAGATGAATAGGGCCCTCTCCATGCCGTTTAAGTGCAAGTACAGCCTCCCATCATCATTGGTGGGGTGGGGGGTGGAAGAAGGGGTAAAGCAAACTCCAAACTGACCGAGATTAGTGTCGAATCCATAGTTTTAAAAGTCTCTGAGAGAAATATAGGAAACTAAAAATGTTGTTTATAATCAAGATTTAAGTTAAATTAATAATAGAGTGAATTTGTAATTTTACTTTATCATTTGTATACTGTACTTACTTTTAAATACCTGAAAATTAAATTACTTAGATTTTACACTATAGGTAGAATCCATTCCTTTTCCTGTGTAATAAAAAATTGGTATTAATAAATACCCGGGCAACGCCGGGTAAATAGCTAGTATACTATAAACACATTGTTACAATCGGTTTTACATTATAGCATCAGTATTCTAAAAACAAAACAAACAAATCAATGTATGTTCCAACCCGACATACAAATCATAAATAATAATCGTTACAAATATACTATAAACGCTCTGTCACAATCGGTTTTACATTATAGTTTCATATCTTACATATATTGTTCACAAATTATATAATATACTAATTTATAATATTTTCTTGACCTGCATTCTTCGTAATTTATGACATTTATCAACACAGTTTTTTACATAATTTGTTTATAACTAATTATATATTACATCATAATTTAATTTCACTATAATTTTATTTACTTACAGTCAATTTACCTATAATTCCAATTGTTTTATTTATCAGTATTTTATTATTATTGCAATGCTCATTGTGTCTATTATACATTTAACGCCTTTACTGTGATTAAGCCCGAACCCTGGACTTGAGCCTCCGGAGCGCAGTGTTGAAGCCATATGCTAACTTTCCACCTACAACAGTTCTTTATATTTACTATCATTTGCAATCTCATTAACTTCCCATGCTAATTTATATTTAATTTAGACTATTTCATTCTTGCAAACTTTCTTATTAAACCTTAGTATTGTTACAAAATAGCTTTTCTTTTACAACTTTTGTGTCTTAAACAGTATTACAAGTAGTTTCCCTTTAACTACACTTGTGCCAGCAAACCAGTCCCACACTCACAAAGCAAGCACTATTTTTTGCCCTGAAGGTCAAAATGCCAAACCAATCCTGAACTGAGTGTTTAAATAGTGCGACGGTAGGCAAAAAAGGAAGTTGATTCCTGTACTCCAGGAAGCGATTCCTCCTGCCAAAAGACTATTCGCAGTTTGTGTAAGTACCTAAATTAGTTGCTAATTTATAGTTTTAACTTATAAATTACATTATTGTAACTGCTTAATTTTTGCATATCTAATTCACAACCTTACAGTCATTATATGTTTTTGGTTCAAGCCTTAGGCCAATTTCCCAACTATATCCAGCTTTGCTTATATTTTTACAAGATTCGCTAAGTTATAGCAGTGATAAATTGATTTCGTATTTTATTGTAATAATATTCATAATTTCTAACTGTCCTCATGTATTATATAAGCACTCCTATTTTTTAACTTAATATTATTTCATTTCATAGTACATTTATAATACTCAAAAAACAAACAATAGTTCTTAAACCATATTTCTAAACTTCGACTATATAAACACTATACTACTTAAAATCGTTTAACAAATTTTTACTTTTACTTTTTTCAACGATTTGTATAAACATATCACTTTGTATAAACATATTACCATAATGTTTTGCATGGACACAGTACCACTAAATTATATATGCCCTTGCAAAATTTTCTTACCTATTTTTCTTTGTATAAACACAATACGATACTAGATTTACTAAATCAATTATTTTTAAAATGGATTAACCTTATAATGAATATCTCATTTTAGTTTAACCATGTAATTCAGTTTTGCACGAGCTGGACCCGAACCGACAGTCTGTGTTACAACGACAAATTAAAAATAAAAAAAAAGTCTCACGTAAAGATAAAATTAATTCACTATACTATTAGCAGAATATTTTAGAACCAATTTTTGAAGAAGAAATTCCAGCCTTATATGGAAAGGACATTGATAAAAATGAGCTTCATATGGACAAGTTCACTAGTCACAAGTCTAAATCAACTGCCGCTCATTTTCCAAAGAAAGAATCAGAAACAGGAATAAAGCGTATCCCATTTAATGAAATACCTGTAAAATCACCAAACGCTTCTGCCATGGACATTTGGGCTTTCTGTTTATTAAAACGAGCCTTAGGAACCACGTACAACCACGTACCGGCCTCCAAGAACAGTGAACGGACTTTGGAAAACGGTCCAAGAGGAATGGGGTAAAATTTACATGACAGTACTAAGAAAAATTTACTTTCATGGAATATTCGAACAAGAGCTATTGTCAAGAACCATGGCTATCAGATAGAAGCAAATAGCAGTAAAAAATGCATTTATATATAAAACTTAACTATCAAAATCGTTTCCATAAAGTGCGAACGACCTTCTTTATATATATATATATATATATATATATATATATATATATATATATATATATATATATACATAGGGGAGGGAAACAAATTAAAAATGAGGAATTTGTCAAAATTTGTGCTTGTGTTTTGTCATCTAGCCCACAGCGGAAAGAATAATCTACGAGTATTATCAGGATCGTGATACAATATTTCGAGCGCTTCAAGATGGAGAAGTGAAGATAAGTCTCCAGAGTGGGGGGGGGGGCGGGTTCACAGTTGCATTTACCAGCGTACTAGGCAATGTCGGACCTAGATTGGTGTTAGCTCCCCTGCAAGTGAAACCCTATAAATTTGAGCGTTATAGTGCATTTTGATACTGTTAAAATCATGCTTTTGAAGAGTATCGTATATTAACAAGTTTTAAATTCAGAGCTTCATGGTCACGTTAAATCCGTAGACCGAAAGTCCCTCCATGAAGTCAGGGGTTAAGGGAAGGTGTGATTCCTCAAGATGTCATCCCTGGGGCGGCTCGACAGAAATTGAAATGGCACCAGGGAAGCAATATTGTCTCCCTTGTATGGTGCTCCCAGATGAAAAGTAGTTGGTAATATCAACGGTATACAGTGAGAATTTCTCGAGAGAAGTGCCTCTGCATTAGCAAAAATGAAATAATTTAGACCTGAAATTCTGTACCATTATGTGAGATTGCTTTTCAAAAACTTCTTCAAGTTTTTCATAGAAATCCTCACTCACAGAGAAAAAATTCAAGAAAAATTTTAAAAAACCGAAAAAAAAGAAAGCTGATCACGCAGACGTTCAGAACGTGGTTCATGATCGAAAGCATTTAGAGCTCAGATCGGAGAGAAAATTACATTTTTTTCTCTTATAATAAAACAATTACTGCCCGGTAGAAACTTCTTAACCTGGTGTCCCAAACTAGAATACCTAGCAATAAAGACATCCATTGAAGATCGTTGTCAGAAGTACCTTCCCTGGTTGGTTTACTATTGACGGGACTGAATTAACTGAGCATAGTAACTGGATGTTAAATTTCAAAAAAAGTCATTGGACATCCTAATAATAAAAATAGCCTTGAAAAGAGTATATTTCTAAAGCAAAAAAAAATTATTTAAAACTAAGTCATTCCTTGAATTATTTATTTGATTCACAGCTGTACGAAATATAATTCAAAAAATATTCAATGTGTCAATTGCAAGACACATACACCTTTAAAAAATTTAGAATTCGCTGAAAAATCGGTACATTTGAGCTATTTATATTTAATCTGTAGTTGACTTTTGTGACAAAAACAGCGAGATACTTATATTACATTTACGAAGTAAATAAGAGCATGGAGAATATTTGTATAAAGTTTTAGCTCGAAAAAAAAATCTAACATTGCTGATTTTCTTTATTTACCTAAAGCAAAGTTTTCTTTTTTTTAAAAAAAAGAAAAACGAAAGAAATATTTGAGAATGTTTGTGAAAAAGATAAGAATATTATACCAGTTCGCATTTTGTAGACACAAGCTCGTTGAATAGCCTTCCGATGTGCATTTGAAGAAAAGTATTTTAGAAATATGAGATAATTCTCGTAAAAATTCTTTGCTCATAACGTCTTTTATCGTAAAAAGATTTACTCATAAAATGTAAGAAATACAAAATTGACAGTTTTGAAATCCTATTATAAAGGTACGAAACGGAGTATTTATGGTCCATTGTGAATTCTTATATATAATATATTTTTTCGCAACCAAAAGTAAATGATCATTTAGTGCATATCTTCTCACCTTGTAGTCCACGGATCACTTTGGGGTCCGTGAATCAATATCAGGGGATCCACAGTCTTGGTGGAGAATTATACTCCCCGAATTAGATCATGTGATCATCCCATTTTAGAATACGAACGAAATCGAATGCAATTATATTTTTGAAGACTATTTGCTATTGTATTACATTTCCATTATTAAAAACGATTCGTTCTATGAAAATTTGTTATCACATGTAGGGGCTCATAGCTTTCACCAAATTGTCAAAGGGGTCCATTACACAAAACTAGTTAAGAACAAGTGAATTAGTGTATGGTATAAATGAGTGAAATACGTCTCAGGGAAATCTAATGAAAGTTTCTAATTAGTTTTAATAACGGAAAAAATCTCTTTATCTCACATTGTTGTAATTCCTGGCGTTTGAATCGATAAGCTCATGTCTACAAAGACTAAAGTTTATTACATTTGAAAAAAACTATTTCCACGTGTTTTTTTTTTTTAAGTACAGCGAAACTTCCGTATCCGACCACCCTTATTCGACGACCTCCTCTCTAAAGGGCCATATTTTGTTCAAACAGATTAAAGACTGCCTACAGCCAATGTTATGTAAGAAACCTTTTTTTCTACAGCCACCTCTCAAAATTGCCACTTTTTTTCGGAACTATTACTGGCCTCCATAGAGAAGTTCTCTGTATATATACAGGGTGTCCGGGCTAAAAGTATACAGAAGTTATGGTTTATTTTTACGGAACTACTCATTAGAATTTTTAAAAAATATATTCTAATTGAAAGAATATCTCACCAAGTTTTAATATCAATAGATTTCGAAGTGTGCACCTTTTGTAGCACGACAAACGTCTAAACGGTAATCCAGTTCTGTCCAAGTGTTTCGTAGCATATCAAGAGTTATTAGTGTATAAACAAAAAAATTGTATATAAACGAAAAATTAAAACTGTGGAGTAGTTAAGAATCGTATCATTCAAGTATTTCGTCTAATAACTTGGAGAGTCTAATAACATGGAGAGTAATTCGTCACTTGGAGAGAACTGGATTACCCTTTAGACGTTTGTCGTGATACAAAAGGTGCACACAAGGAAATCTGATGACATTAAAACTTGGGGAGATATTCTTTGTTTAAATAATTTTTATTTAAGCCATAACTTTTTAATACTTTTAGCCCGGACACACACACACTATATATATATATAAAACACACAAAAAAATTAATTTCAATGTCCTTTTATGTGTCGATCATAAAAAAAACCTTGTAAGGAAAAAAAACTCATAATTATTTATCTAAATTTTATTAAAATTATGCCTATTTATTAATGTAGTGCTACAAATATAATTTATTTGAAAAATAAAGTTAAGAGATAAAGATAAAAAAGTAATAGCTGTTAAGTTCGGAATAAATTTTATCAGCTACTACAATTTTTAGTACTAAAACAAACTCAAGATAAAATTCATTTCAAGCAATTTATCAAATTATACTAAATAAATTTAAAAATACGTGTTATTGAGCAAATATATTTTTGTTGGAATGCATGAAATGGACATTTAAAATAATGTTCAGTATTGCGTACAGAGGATTTTGTACAGAGGAGAAAAAGTGCTAAAATAATCTAAATTAGAATGTATAAGATGAAACAAAATTTAGTTTCGGAATTTTTATGTTGCTGTAGGGAAAACCGAATTCCCAATAGCAAGTAAACCGAAGCCTTAACTAAAATGTAATAAATTATACAAAAGGAGAATTATGATTAATCAATTTAGAAATAGCCTGTCGTCTCTTTCAATTTACATGAACATATTTTTTAATGTAAATGAGAATAGTATTGTTTTTATAAATTAGATCCTTCCTTCTTCAGCTGTTTTCATACTTGATATTAATCAACATGTCAGAGATAGGTTGATATGTCTATCCTTCTTGAAAGATTGTTAGACAGACATTCAACGCTGCCTTCACAGTCCCTTGTTTATATCTTAGCAGAACTTTGTTTCTACTTCTGTCAACTGATTTTGAATCGGCGACCTCTCGCGAATTCATGACTCCTCTCGAAATCCAATTGAACATGCAGTAAAGAGAGATGTTCGCAATGGGAGGGATTTCCTTTTCATTGATATAAACTCCCGAAATATGACTAAAATGGCTTAGACAATGAAAAGTAGTTTAAAAAAATGAATGAATAAAATTTTAGTGGCGAAACGCACCTAAAGCAGAATGCAGCTGTCTGCCCTTTTTCAGAAAAAATTCATTCTTTTAACAAAAACTTTTAACTATTCAACCCCTACATTTTACTACGCGAATAAGAAATTTTTTTTTCATGGCATCGTTTTCCTTCCTGAGAGTTAAAACAGGGTTCCCTGGTCAGCCCGAAAAAAGACATGGCCTCCGATCATCGGACTGGATATGTTGTTGTTGTGACTTATGCCTCCTCGCTGAACATGCCAGATCAAGGCTCGACTGCTGGCAGAGGAATGAAGCTCTGGTTTACAATGATACCACAAGGGTCGGTTTCCGAATTTAGCCAGAGAACTGGATATAATAAAGAGCACCTGAGGGAAAACTATCACTTATAGTTAACTGGTAGAATGCGATACGATCCCTCCAGGTATCTCCCCTGTGGGTGCTCTGAGCTCTCCTCTGACCTCTCCGCAGTTAAGACCTGGTCTGGGAATTAACTGCCAAGGGAGCATAGATCTTTACAACAAAAGTCACGGTGGGGATGGGTGAAAGTCCTCAGGGTAAGTGGCTGCCACATTGAAGAAAGAAATAAGATTTCGGATTTCAAAAAAGTAGTGTACTCATTTTCATTATAGCATTTTGAAATGAACAGCCGTATCAGTATTAAGACAAAAAGTTGAGAATAATATAGAAACAAAAGTTACCAAACTGAATCCCTTGCGCAAGACAATCCTCATATACGAGTAACTAAACTAATGAGTTTTCATTATCCATGACGGTACCTATGAGAAGGAGAAAAGACAATCCAGGAACAATATATTTGCAAACGTAAAAAGTTTTTTGTAGGATTTCATGTCACTCCTAACGTACTAACAAAGCAGCAGAAATACTGTTTGATAATTAAAATGTAAGACATTCATCTTTTCTTTAAATGTGTTGGCATCACTATAATAACTTAGATTCAAAAACACATATACATGGAAATTTCTCCTTTAAATATGTTTATGACAGTAATTGAAATTGATAAACTATTAATGAATGATCACTAGCAAATTAAAGAGAAACTTTAATCATGTAATATAAAAATATACAAATCATAATTTTTAAAATTTGAGTTTGTTTTACTTCAGAAGATTATAAACAAATTCTTTCAAGTAATGCATTTATAACTGGATATTCAAACTTTCACGAAAAGTTCATTGTCTGTAATAATATTTAGCATTAAGAAAGAAATATTTTTAATAATTTCCAAGATTTTCATAAAAACAACACTTTCAGTATGTAAATCACTGGTATTAAGAGGGTAAAATAAGTATAAAAGTATTTTTTAAAGATTAGGAAAGTTAAACTATACAAAATTATATAAAACAAATTGGATATACATTCCCTTAGGAAATAATCACATGCTCAACTAAGAGGAAATTCTATCACATTTATAAAAATTCTGCAAAATATACGTTATAAAATATATTTTGTAATATTAGGAAAGTTTAACTATCCAAAGAGGAAAGTCACTGTGAATCAAAATAATGGATGCTATCGAAATATAAATTTATTCTTCTCTAAAGAAAAAAATTAAAATATTACAAATTAGTTATTATTCATGAGCTTTCGATGATGCATTTTAAAAGATCTATTTCGGAATGTATTTTATACTTTGGATTTGCATATTCACATTCGTAAAATGTAGCATTTCCCTTTGAACGGAAAAGAGAACATTTGAAGAAGATGGTAAAAATATTTTCCTTCTCGTTTTTCAACTATAAACTGTAAAAAGAAGCTTTTAGGGGAAATACACATTTTTGATTCTTACTCCTTATAAAGGATTTTTTATTTATATTTTTCTGTTATCTGCATGGGCCTTAAGAAAAGTTTAGAATTCGCCGCAGAACTTCTTAAAATTTGAATGTCATTTTGCGGTAAAAGGCTAGATAGAATATTTATAGGATGTCCAACTAGAGCTTTTGGCGACATTTAAAAAAATAATTGACTAACTTCTAGTATGTAAGCTTTAAACATGGGGTAAATTAGGTTTTAAAAATTCTCATGACTTTATTTAACTAATAAGCAATTATCTGCTTATTGAAAAATATTAAATGTATGTTTCTAAAAGAGGTGCAAAAAAAACCTTTCATAGATATTTTCCTGTGACTGCAGTCAATAAGATAGTATATAGCTGTAATCAGTAGTATTTTCGTATATCAAAGCCTTTTAACTTAATGCTAATCCATGTCATCTTCAATCTAAGAATCAGATTACAATATGACAAATAGGAAAAAAAACATTTCCAACCTGAACAGTTTAGTAAAAAATTTGCTATTATAGCTTAAAAAATTTAGTATGAAAACAGAGATTTCGAGAAAGGGTATCTGTATTTTTAAAGCTGTACAGTATCGAAAGTGTGACCCAGTCACTTAGGTTTAAAATTATTATTTTGTAAAATAAAAGAAAGATTTAAAGACATATATATATATATATATATATATATATATATATATATATATATTTGATTTTTTGTTAATGGTATCCTTTTGAATCACCCGATGTACACATATCGGGTCATTCAACAGTAAGTAAACGTTTTTTAAAAGCCATATTACAGTGAACAATTAACATATGGTAACGCAAATAGCAGAGACACGCATGATACAATGTCGGGTTTTCTTTTTTAATCCCGAAAGAAACTTACATAATTAATTAATAATATAACTAGAAGGCATCTGGATCCGCAATGACGAACCTACAAACGTAGCCACAGTAAAAAGTGCAAAGATCACAAAGAGTTCGTAATGGCAAGAAGCTTGCCGTTATTGACCTTACCTCATAAAACACTGTTGGTGAAGCTTTATCATCTTAATTCTGTATTAGAAACTGCAGCTTTGAGATCGTTACGTCATATGAAGTGTATGAGATGTGGGAAGATTCAAATCACTGTGGTGTGTTTGAAAACGATGATCGCAAAATTGGAAGCAACTGCAGAATCTTTTTGCTGAATCTGTCTCGGAGTGGAAGAGCAACAATATCCATCGCAGTCGCAAGTACACATGCAGAAGAAATTGACACATTATCAGGTTTGTAACTGTCTGGAAAGAACTAGGTTCGAGTCCTCTGTCGGTACCATTACAAAATTCAGAGCCTTAACGAACTTAAAAGCTGCGGATGTTCCAAGGTGGCAAGCATTTGCATTATGGGCATTTCAACATATTGATGAAAGGGAAAACTTGCCGTCAAACGTGTTTCGAACTGTTGAAGCCCATTTCAGTCGTAGTGCTTCTGTGAACACACAAAACTGCAGAATTTGGGCTGCCGAGAAACCTTGCAGCTTATTCGGAAACTTCATTGCTTCACGGTTGGGTGTGAATTCCTGTCATCGTTCGGGATAGAACCGTTTTTCTTTGAAGAAATATGAGGCTCTGTTTCTGGAACTGCCAGTACATTGTTATTGACTGTGGAGATTCTTAAAGGGACACATTTACAGACATTGCCAAAATACTCTAGGAATGTTGAAAGAATCTAAAGGATGACGCTTCCTCGCGATATCCAGAGAAATGCTATTTAATGGTGTACATGATATCGTACATCGTCTTCAGTTGCTGCTCGGGAATGATGGTTGCCGTATTGAACATTTATTACAGACATTGTCATTTGTTATAGTCACAGCGCTATTGGGAGGACTTAGCGGCACTGAATCTTGTAAATTTTTATCTGTACTTGTCATTCGTTATGATACGTTAATTATTCTCAGTAATAAAGATTTAAAAAAATATTTGCCAACTTTCAATAACCTGGTAAAGGAATTTAATTAAATAAATTTATTTCTAAATAGTATTTAAGGTTATTCATTTAATTTTAAAGTGTTATTATTAACCATTGTGCAGAAGTTGTATCTTTAGTTTCTATTTACCTTTTAACTAATTTTTCAGTCACCATTCGCTAAAGTTCGAATATGGGAATCATCGATTAACTGGAATCTGATGGCGACTATCTTCATTACATGAAGAGTCTTCTGTGCATCAAAGTTAATGACTGAGATAAGTTTGTAAACCAGCTAGTTCTTTTAAAGCTGCGGCAGAGGGCTGATTTTGGCGGACGTCAATGTTCTAAAGCTTCGCATTATTTCGTCAATTTTCTTTCTACTTTAGACACATAACTGTATTCTTTATTGTAAATATGTCGTCAAAATGCCATATGTTAGATGAGTTTCGTAAGATACTAATGTTGATTGTTCTTGTAGACCACATGTAAAAATTTCTAAAATGGTAGAAAATGAGATGATATCGTACTTAGATGATTTAGATTCCCAATTATTGGCTAGATATTGGTAAGAATTCCCAATTTCGCGATGATTGTTAGCAATCTTGAGGCGAATTTGCCCTTGCAAGTGAAACCCTAGAAATTCTAAAATTATATGGGATTCACTAACTAATCTCTATATATAAAACACGTAGGTATGCGGCACAAAAATCGACGGTATTTCTACAATCCGAATGGCAACGGCTGCAACTACCGGATGTAAACATTAGCGGCTGTCCGCGTGTGGCTCGACAATAGCACGTAATTTGGTACAATTTAATTGCTGTATTTTACTCATGAATAATTTTAATTTATTCATTTAATATGATTAAGTGGAGATATCTGAATTGCGAACAATAATACATACAGAGAGAAATGTAATCTATACTATATTTTAGTATTTGCTGAATTTTCACTCCATTTTATAAGTGAAAATTTTCCCCCAACAATTTCTTATTTGATGTAATGATAAAGTGTAGATATCTTAGTTTTGATAAAAGTACATACAGTGAGAGATATAATTTTTAAAATCATTGGTGTTGGGTTTCTCAGACTTATCTTTAACTCTGTTCTGAAGTAATGGAAATTCACATTTTTTAATCATGATGTTTCAGAATCAGCCTTATAGTGAATTTATCAATGATTATAAATTTTTTGTCTGAGTTTTCACTACCCCTTAACAACATATATTTATGATGACGGGTAATGGTAACATTCCTTACATATGTTACTTTCAATTGAGTTGTTTTGCAAAAGAAAATATAAATCTAAAAGCGACCATGCTGGTCGCGCAGCGGCTAGTTGTTTAAAAATATAAGGAGAGACAGGAAGATTAATATTCTCGTTGAAAACTAAAACAGTATCGCTAACATTGATAAAAATAGCATGCATTGCTACCATTCTGTGTCGTTGATCTTTAAAATATATGAAGGATATCAGGTATATGGATCTCAAAAAGATTATTTCTTCACTTCGCATCAAGTGTAGTTCAGAGAGGGGATTACCTTATCGAGGTTAGGCGGACCAGTAAGATATAACATTCTAGATAAGTATCGTGAATTTTTGAACAGTATTTATTTTTAAATATGAGATATATCCGAAATTGAATATTTATACACGCATATAATCAATGCAATTAAACGTGTTCTTCAAATAAAATGAATGCTTGACTCTCACAGTAAAATAAAACTTATAATGAAGTATAATCATTACAGTGGAAAATATAAAACAGACACATAGCACCCACGTACAAGTTATGTGTCTAGAGTAATTATTCATCGTGTATCTTACATGTAATTTTCTTACGAAATTGGGTTCTCCTTGTAGTAGTCTAAAAAAATGCCTTATGTGTTTATGAATGCACACATTTCTTTCTATATCCCCCTTCTTTCTATAAGCATACCCCCCCCAAAAAAAAAAATAAATAAATAAATAAATAAAATTAAATAAAGCTCATGTATGAATATATGATATTTTACACATAAAATGACTGTTGTAGTTTCAATACTAACGATCATCATTTGACCTTTCTTTTCTCGTTAAAGGGTAAAGCACTATAGATTGTTATTTTTGAAGATATAAATTTGAAATCACCTTTATAAAAATTCCAATTCGTTCTACTAGTACACCATTTTTCAAATATTTTCGTTTTTATTGAAATACTGTAAGGAATTTACCCTAATTCAGTTTTGAAAAAAATTAAAATTGCTAAATTTGTTGCTACATGACTCAAATATCATATATTCCGTTTAATGTATGATAAAGAATAAAAAGGACAAAAACGATATTTGACCACGCCGGATCAAGACTACTAAGGACGAAAAATATCAAAAGAAACTCTTTAATATGCAAGCTCTTAAATCCAGATAAAAGATGTTTAGTGGGGTTTTTCAGCCTTTAATAATTGAGATTTGTATTTATAGCGCAACCGTAAATTACAGGATGACTTTCAGTAACGGAAATTTTACTTTTTTCAGTTTAATTTAATCATATATTATGTTTCATGTATGGTCAAGAATTGCAAAAAGAACACTGGAACATGCCGAGTCGAAATTTTGAATAAAAAAAAATATCAAACCAAACTCTTTACTATTCAATCCACTTAATCCAGGTAAAAGATGCATAACGAAGTTTTTTAGCCAATAAAGAAGATTTGTGTTTATAATTCCGCAAAAGAAAAAAAAACAAAAAAAAGACATAGATTAGAGTTAATTTTCAATGATGGGGAATCCTACATTTTTTGGTTTTAATTTAATCCATAATTTGTTAAAATGACAGAATATGAGCAGATCAAAACTTCATTGAGAAACATTGAGCTGAATTTGTAATACGATTGTCATAGATGACATGAATAAACAAAATGGATAGAGAAAATCTCATTTTAGAGCGTTCCTTTTCCATTGCTTTTATTAAGCAAAGCCTTGAATTATTCATGTGGTGTTGTACAAAAGAATTTAGTTTCCTTATTGAAGTATCGTATGTTTCTTTCAGATTAGATCACATATATTTACTACTCATAAAGTTTCACTGCGCGTTACGGATAAAACTCTTTTTTCCTCATATTCATGTGTCAAAAGGAAGGAAAATCCTCTCTTGAACTTGTTTACTTTTTATATTTTAAAATACAGCATTTTTCGAAGCACAGTGTTCTTGGGATCAAAGCCTTTCGTATCATGATTAATGTATTATTTTATCATACATACATACATACGTATGTATACATACATATATATATATATATATATATATATATATATATATATATATATATATATATATGTGTGTGTGTGTGTGTGAGTGTGTAAGTAAATTTAATTTATGTAAGTACACTTGGTAATTTTATTACTACTGGAATTCAATGATATTGTATAGAAATAATTTCATATAAATGGTAACTGAGAAAACAGTTTAACTATAAAAAAATCTTTATAAGATAAGAAATAAATTAAACAATCTATAGTAGTTTTTAAATAATGTACTTAATTACGGGTATTTCTGTTCAACTTTTACAATAAAACGGCAAAGTTTTACTCTTCTTTCTAAGTACAGATTGTAAATGATGAAGCATCTGTAGTAATAAATCATTAAAAACATAACAGTATACTGACAAATTAAAACAAAAATCTACTCTGGAGGTGTAAATCAAAAATAATTTTATGTTAAACTCGTAAATGTTAAAACGTAGATTTTAATTAAAATAATTTTTCCTGGTACTTCTTAACATTTAGAATTTTTGTCTCGATTAAATATTTGAATATTAGCCTTAAAATATTCAACGAAGAGTAACGGGAATTTTGAATCATTCTGCGCTGAATCTTGGAGGTCCTGGAAATATAAAAATGCAGCAAAATATTATTTCGCTGTATATATTTTAAATCATTTTAGTTTTTATTTTAAATCAGATGTGTATAATACATTGTGATGACCTCTCGATCGACTAGACCGGGAATGATGATTTTAAATGAGAAGATCACCGATTCTAGCGAATTGAACTGAAGTAGGAAAAAGGATCGAACGAACGGAGGGAGAAAGAAGGGTTGTTCGTGCTTCAGTGTGAATAAAAGTACTTTTTTTTATTCTGTTGAGTAGCCGCGTTATTATGCTACAGTTATAATGTGATGTGCTCCACACCTATTTTTGTGCTATATTGCCCCTCGTCTCATCAATATGAAATAAAATTTTGTTTTTCTTGTTAACTAGCTGTGTTATTACGGTACAGCTAAAACTGGTGGCAGCGAGTGCAATGAGATCATTACACGTGAGGGGTGAGTAATAAAAGTGATTTTGTTATTAGGGGAAATGATAAAATTTAATTATTGTATGATATATATATATATATATTTTTTTTTTTGGGGGGGGGGTTGGTTACGTTCTTTTGAGTGTCAATTGAAGTATGTTATATGATAAATTAAAAATTGTTATTTTACTAGTATTTATTGTAGCACACCATGTGCTGGTATAACTGAAATTTTGTAGCACAACACATGCTGGTACAGTTTATTTTTGAAGCACGCTACGTGCTAGTATAGCAAAAATGTTGTAGCATGTCATATGTTTTTATAGATAAAATTTTGTAGCACGCAACGTGCTGGTATAATTGAAATTTTGTAGCACGACACGTGCTGGTACAGTTGAAGTTTGTAGCACACCACGTGCTGGTATAGCAAAAACTTTGAAGCATGCCATATCCTGATATAGATGAAAATTTGTAGTACGCCATGTGCTGGTGTAACTAAACGTTTTGTAGCACACCATATGTTTATTTGATTCAAAGCATCACGCTTTTATTGTACAATTGTTATATTTTTGGTTTTGTAGCACGTTATGTGCTGATGTAATTGTAAGCAACATTCATTTAAGTGGGAAAACTCCATCAAAGAGATAAATTCCCTTACTTTCGGTTTTGAAAGCATGACGCTGTCGTTATACAATTGTTATTTTAATTTTGGTTTTGTGGCACGCCATGTGCTGATGTAATTGTAAGCAACATTTATGAAGTGTGAAACTCCTGTTAGGAGATAAATTGTCTTTACTTTCGGTTTAGCACACTCTGTGCTTGTAATTATTCGAGTTGAAACTCCTGCTAGGAGATAAATTATATTTACTTTCGGTTTCTGCATCTTATGCTTAAATTTATATTATGTCCAAAAAAGATTTACACAAGTGTTATTTTAAGTAATTTTGAGTGTAACTAGTCTTGAACTATTTTAACAAGGCTTTTCTTTGCAAAGCAAGAAAAAATGATCCTCAGACTTAGGCTATTGAGATGGGGGAAAATATAAGTAAAGAATTAGTGATAACAGACCTGATAACAATAATGAAAAATCTAAGCACTATGAAGAGGAATATGTGAAAAATCTTGTAGAAGGTATAAAGGAAAATTGGTTAGAAGAGAAAAAACTAGTTTGAGCTTGGAAGGTTAAAAATTGAAGATGGAAAAAAAAAAAGCGCCAATTCGAACTGGAGAAATTAAGAATTGAAACTATGCAGGTATCTGTTACTGGGACTTCTCATCATGAGGAAATTACGAATTCTCGAACTAATTCTTCAAAAATTCGATCCAAAAGAGGAAGATATTAGTCTATATTTGAGTATTTTAGAATATCAGGCAAAAAGGATAGATGTTAGAAAACAGGATTGGGTGACACAGTTGCCACCCTTTCTTCCACCGCATATCATCCAGCTTATAGAGAGAAAGCCAGAGGAAAAGACGGACAGTTACGATTACGTCAAAGAGATGCTTCTAAAACGTTTTAAACTTAGTCCCGAGAAATTTCATGTTAAGTTTAGGCAACATCAAAAGAAGTCTGATTTTACTTTTGAATTAAGAAACTATCTTGAAGAAGGGATACAAGGGTTGGAAATTAATACTTTTGAATTGGTGAAGGATTTGATGGTTACAGACCAGATAAAAAAAACGTGTACCCAATGATGTTCGGGAGCATTTTCTTGACAACTAGACTAAAATAACTTCAGCTACAAAACTGTCTGATATGTTGGAATAATATGACAGTGTACGGGGGAGTAAGAAATCCGAAAGTTATCCAATCTATGATCAAAGGGAGACTAGCAGTAATTTCGAAAAGGGAAACCGAACATATCAGAAATTTCTGGCTAAATCTGGACAAAATGAAAGGGATCAGGGAAAGCAAGACGTGGGGTAAGGTCAGAGCTATGAATATTTTGATCGGCGAAAACCCTTGCAGTGTTATGAATGTGGGTCGGTCGACCATTTGCGACCGATTTGTCCTAAACGAATGGCTCGGAAAACTTCAGCTTAAGTGAACCAAATTTGTTAGGAACAAAAGGAGGGTAATTTGCTAAGTACTTTTACAACATTAGTGGAAGTAAATGGATTTACCATGCCTGTTCTTCGAGATTCAGGTGCCACGATAGACGTCATATTTAGGAAATATGTCTCTCCCGAGATATACACAGGCGAAACTATTTGGGTACAGCAGCATTTGGACGAAGATCCGGCATGTCTACCTTTGACAAAAGTTAGAATCTCTGGACAATTTGGGAGCATTGATACGAAGGCAGTAGTTGTACGTTGTAAATTAGATAAGGGGTTCTATATTTTAGGAAATCGAACTGCAGCCAGATTACCGAATTTACAGGTGGGAAAGAGTTCGATTTCTCATCTTGGTGCAGTGAAGACTCGCACCCAAAAGAAAAGAGAAAAGACAGAAAATGAAGAGAGTTTAGGCCCTGAACAAGAATCTAAGCCAAATAAGGTTACTCGAAATGAAGAATCCAGCAAGGAATTTGTAACGGATGTCGAAGAGCAAAACGACACTTCTATAATCATAGAGGACGAATTTTTGCCTCCAGTGGAAACCAGTTCAAATGAGCTTTCTATCTTGAAGACGAACCATGAGCAGTTTTCTAAGTTGTCACTTGGGGCGCTACCCAAGATGTTCTGTGTACAGCTTATAAGAGTTATGTTCACCCTGTTGTTGAATATTGTAATGAGGTTTTGATAACCTCCTCAGATTCTGTTAGAAACAAACTTGATGTTTTTCAAAACAACATGTTGCGATTAATTACTGGTGGTGCTAAATCCACTCCTATTGTTGCTATGGAGCGCCAGACAGAATTAGAGCCTTTAAGTGAGAGGTTCCAAAGGAATTCCATTTACCTTGTTGAAAAAATATTGAGAAGAACAAACAACTTTTTAAATTATTATAGAATAGCAAATGAGAGACTAAAAACTCATAGATCTTTCCTTTCGACTGTCCACGATCTCTATGATATTTATGATATTCCTACACCCAATCGACAGGTTTTCTCACGGGAATGGAAACCTGTTATGGGTCACCAGATGTTGAAGGGATATCTGGATCTTGTTTGGAATGTAAACAAGGAGCTTTCTATAGAGGGTGAGTTAAAGAATGCTGCACTTGCTACTATACAAAACAGGTACGCTCCTGACAAGTGGCTCTGTGCATACACGGATGGTTCAGAAGAAAATGCGATAAAAAATGCCGGGGCTGGAGTCTATTCTAGTATTTTCAGTATTAGCTGTCCTATTGGGAGGTACTGTGATAATTTTGATGAAGGTGTTGCGGCTATATCACATGCAATTGATAAAGTAAAAGACAGCCATGACCATAATATTGTGTTTTTATTGATTCTCAAGCTGATATTTTGTCGCTTACCAGTTTGGGCTATAACGAAAATGTCCAGGTTCATTCTTGTAGAATGAAGCTTATCGATCTAAAGAAAACTAGAAAAAGCATTGCTCTTCAATGGATTCCGAGCCATTGTGATATTTTTGGAAATGAACAGTAGGGTGGAGCGAAATTGTTTTTCTTGGATCAAAAAGCTTGGGTGCGGAAAAGTTGCTACTAGTTGACAGTAACATTTGATAAAAAAAGATTTTAATTCCAATAATATCTTCAAGTGCCACAACGCCCTTGAAAATCAGAAAATTTGAACTAAAATTGGAAAATCATTGAATTTAAGTATCTATTATAACTTAACGCATAGTAAATGCCAAGATTGGCAAGAGATGGCAGCACCATTCAGTTGGAAATTTAACTTGTTTTCCCCTTCCTTTCTGCAAGCATTCAGGGAGGGTGAAAGCAAATAAGAAAGACCCCATTTTCCCAACGTTATCAAAATCTCTAGCTCTAAAGCAAAATATATTTTTTAACGTGTGAATTAGAGACTCGTTAGTGAAAAGTTCTTTCTTTTCAGTGTTGTGGACTATTTTAATGAAGAAGAGGTAAGCGGATTTATTGTTATTTATTAGAATGTCAGATTACAAGTCTATTTTATCACGAACAACATGTGCTAGCTTTAATAATTGCCCAGTGTTTGGAGCTTATGCTGCATTTAATAAAAGTGCTCTGCCCACATACTAGGATGTCATGAAACATTATTTGTTCGTTCGTTTAGAGATTAAAATAGGAGGTCAAGCTAAGGAACCTACTTTTTCTGAAATTTCTGAAATCGTTATAGAGGATATTGAAGAAATTTGGAAGAGAGCATCTATACCAACTATTTCAAACGCTCGAATTTATGCTAAGATTCATGAATATCATAGCAAATATCGTAAGCTTCTTAAACCTTATAAACAAAGATCCAGTTGTGAGAGTTATAAAAGTCAGGTAAAAGCATTTAAGGAAACTGCGAAAAAGTTATTTGATATTGCAGCTTGCAAATGTAAGTCATTTGAGTATTGTTCATGTGAAAAGTCGAGAAAAGTGTCCATGAAGGAGAGAGACTTTCTTACTGACCAGCGGACTAACAGGAAGATGATGATTGGTAGTATTGATCAGAAGGTTACAAAGCAGATACAACAAAGGGAGAAACGAAAGCAGAAACAGGAAGCAGTATCGAAAATTTCTAAATTATCAAGATCAGAATATTGTACTGATAAACGCAGCACAAATGTTTACGATGATCAAGTGTTGGTAGAACAAGGTAATTGCAATTTTATAGCCTCTTTAAGAGAAACAAAGTTTACTTCAGAATGCGTATGCATAGTCGATTCGGCAGAAACGAAGGTCGGAGAACTGCCCTCTAGTAGTCAAATGCGTGAGTCTCTCCCAACATTGGCTCATGAATGCGATTGATGGGGGCTATCAGATCGCAGTGCTACAGCTGTTTCATCGGCTTTACTCCAAGATATGGACCTTGTGAGTGAAGGTGACACATCCTTATTTATAGATCGCAGTAAACTGCGAAGAGAGAGGCAAAAGCTTCGAAAGGAATACAATTTAATGTACAGCAAAATAAAATGATGCTGCAAGCAATTTATTTTGATGTTAGAAAGGACAGAACCAGAAAGACAGTGCTAAAAGGTGGAAAACCCCATCCTATCAATGTCCTGGAAGAACATGTGGTTTTGTTAAAAGAGCCAAATTCTGAATATCTCGATCATATCACACCTTTATCAGGGACTTCTTTGAATATTAAAAATAGTATTACAACCTTTTTGTCTAAAGATATGTTTATGACAGATGATTTAGCTGCAGTAGGATGCGATGGAACAAATGTAAATACTGGTTGTGAAAGAGGTGTAATTCGTTTATTAGAGGTACGTTATAATAAGCCTCTTCATTGGTTTGTGTTCCTCCTCCACACAAATGAACTTCCCCTGAGGCACCTGTTAATCAACCTTGATGGTGAAAACCATGGGCCAAACTCTTTCTCGGGACCAATTGGAAAGGCTCTGAAAAATTGTGTTTTACCAGTTCAAAAATATAACAGGATTGAGGGTAGTGTATTGCCAGAAGTTGATGTAAAAGAATTAAGTAATGATCAAAAAAATTTATATAACATCGCCACAGCTGTTATGTCGAGCTGTTGCAGCCAAGAGTTAGCCAATATACAACCTGGACCAATGTCCCATTCAAGGTGGCTGACTACTGCAAGCCGAATACTCCGTTTGTACATTTCATCAATTGATCCGTCTGTAAATTTTGTAACTCTGGCCACATACATAATTAATGTTTATGTACCAGTTTGGTTTGCAATCAAAACCAAATCAGATTGTTGTGAAGGTCCTCGACATTTATGGAAAATGGTAGTGTTCAGCATATATCTTCCTCAGAATATAAAGAAAGTAGTTGATAATGTAATACAGAGGAATGCATTTTTCGCTCATCCAGAAAACATGTTATTCGCCATGATGACTGATGAAAATGCTACTATTAGACAACTAGCTCTTAGACGTGTGCTGAAAGCCAAGAATCAGCAGAGGTCAATGGAAAGCATTCGATACTTAATGGTCCCAAAATTGAACTTTGAAGCCAAAGATTATTATGAAATGATAAGTCACGAGAACAATGTTAATGTTGAACCGCCTTTGACAAGATCGTTTAGCCGAGATGAGATCATGATGTGTATTAATGAAGATAAAGTTCTAACTTTTCCGAAATTACCATGTCACACTCAACATGTGGAACGGTCTGTTCGATTAGTAACAGAAGCTTCTGCAGCTGTTTTTGAAAATGAAAGGGATGGATACATTCGATCAAGATTGAAATCAAGATCCATAATGAAAAAGTTTAACACAATGGCTGATTTTGATAATAATTTTTTCAAATAGTTTCATAGAATCTTATCTGTTATTCCACTTAAATGTTATTCAAAGCATAAATAATGCGAATTATCATTGTCATTTGAATTGCGCTTTCCTTATGTAAAAATTAAATGTTTTGTAAAAAATCTGATTTTCCTTGAAATTCTGGATTTTCAGTCTCATTGTGATACCTCTATATATTTATGTATGCTAATAATTTTTATGCTCATATTGATAGAAATGAGCAACTCTTTTAAACGCAAGCTAAAAGATTTCTAAAGATTTTAACGAATGGCAATTTTTGAAGCATATCTGTTTTTTCTCGGATTTTTCAGTTCTTCAAGGTCATTGTGGCACCTCAAAATATTATCAGATTTCAAATTCCTATTAGCATGTTGTTACTGATCCAGAGTAACAACTTTCGTGCACCCAAGCTAAGAGTAATTTACATAAAAGTCAAAATCGACACTTTTTCACTCCACCCTAATGAGCAGGCTGATAAACTAGCCCATTTAAAACTGCCGTTGCGAAAACGCAACATTAATTTTGTATTTTTTAAAGGCATGTTAAACATTTTGTACGTCTGAAGTAACATTTTTATTTTATTCTCTATACTTCAATTGATCATAACAATTTTTTGTTTCCTCATTTTCCCGCTTTTAGCACTTGCAAAAAATTGTTTTTTTCTGGTGTTTTGAAAGGGAAAAAAATGACTATTTTCAAATAATAACCTTAGATAGCAGCACATGTTAAATTTCCGATTTGATGCTTGTTCCGAGTTTACTAGAGACTATAGAACAAAATGGCTTCAACAGATAAATTATAATTTTTGTTTTTATGTTTCTAAATTCATATTTTTAAAAATGTTGCGAAAACGCAACATCAGTCCAAAGTGTATTACTTATGTGTTTTATTAGTGCTGCCTAGTTTTTCATGCAGTAAATTGGTATTGTTTGCATTTCGGATAAAATTGTCAGTAGAAAAAAGCAATTTTTGACATTGGAAGAGACATTGGAGTATTTTCATGGGCTAGATCATGATATTTCAGAATCGTCCTCAACAGAAGCTAATGAGGAACCATAATTCGTCATTATCCCTCCAGATCCGGATGATTTGACGGATGAAGAAGCTATTGATGATAATATTTTATGTGAAAATGTCGAATCGCCTAAAGACATTGCAGGTGAAATAGACATTTTTTTCCTAATAAATGTAAAAGTAAGCAATATAGTAAGAAAAAGGAACATATTGTATGGGAGAATGGAGATTCTACATGGATGTAATGAATTCTAAAATAAGTTTACGGTTTAAGAGATCTATATCTTTGAGAGAGCCATATCTTTGATAAAAGGGCTTGATGAAATGCAGATGAATTCTGTTTTACCTAAAACTTCACATATTGGATCTTCAATTCAAAATCTAATTCTCAACAAAACTCGGAAAAACCATATGGGCCATATTATTACTAAAAATAGTGAAAATAAACAAAAAAATGTAAACACTGCAAAGGTCAAACAATTTCTGTATGAAATAAGTGTAATGTACCTCTTCATGCTAAATTTTTCAAGATTTTAATTTTTTTTTTAATTTATAATTTTAAATTTAAAAAAAAAAATTATAATTTTAAATTTTTATATTTTTAAAAATTTTATACCGCTATGGACTGATGTTGCGAAAACGCAACATTCTGTAACTCTCGTAAAAATAAATTTAATTGTATGGAAACAACTTATTTGTGTAATTAATGTTCTAAGGAGTGTTAAAAAACTGTTTGGTGCATTTCCAATAAAGGAAACATGGAGCGGTCCTAAATGGGCTAGCCCAGGCTGGATCTCTTATGGCCCAGCCTGATTCTCCTTTGCCTCTGCGAAATGTTAAAAGAACTAGCTGAATACCCGTGCTTCGCTACGGGGTACATTTTAGGATAATTACAATGAAAAAGTAATGAAGACGACTTTCTTATAAACAATATATTTTGTTTCTTCATTGGGTGGTACTAATATTACCAGGCTCGTCCGCGAACTTACGCCTGAGCAAGCTACGTAAAACTGACCGTGGGAGAAACAATTTTCTCGTAAATGTTCGCCAGCATATTTTAAAGTTTGGCCTTGGGACTTATTTAACGTCATGGCGAAGCATATTTTGAGAGCAAATTACAGTTTTATATATAGATTTGATTTAATATCCATAAAACATACTAATTTGAACTAAATTTTTAAAAAATTCCATCTCAATTAGTCTAGTGGTTAAATTTTATCTTTTACTGTATTTTAATATTTTCTTTGTCAGTTAATTTCGTTATTATGCACGTGACGCAGAATTAATTTAAAGTATCACAAAAAGAAAAGAAATCTCGTGATCAGCATTTAATAAATTAAATTCAAAACTTTCCAAACGATTACTGTTTTGGAAGCTAATGTTCTGCTAATTTCCAGTAAAATCTAAAATCCTTTGAAAACCACACACCAGTGTACCACTCATACGCACCACTATAAAACTGAATTACAGTACTCCATGTTTATATGGGCATTGAAAATTGTGGTTAGTACAGGGCAATACGGGACAATCCACGCATTGTCTATAGACACTTGCTATCTTTGGCTATTATTTGATCCGTAATATCTGCCTCATATGCCGTATGTTTCTAAACGCCATTCCCGAATGAAGAAAACGTGTAGAGGAGGCTTCTGCAACATGTGGACCGAGACAGTTGTTTTGTGACAACTGACTGAAGTGGTGTCATCTTTCGCTATTATTTGATCCGTAATATCTGCCTCATATGCCGTATGTTTCTAAACGCCATTCCCATATGAACCACAGCCTAATTCCTTTAAAATTGAACAAAATGAGTAACTCCAGTTAACCATGTAATCCACTACTGCTACAGGGGCATCAAAATCTGAGAATGCAGAGTTTAAATCAGCCAAAAATTGCAATTATGTCGGACAACTGACTGAAGTGGTGTCATCTTTGGCTATTATTTGATCTGTAATATCTGCCTCATATGCCGTATGTTTCTAAACGCCCTTCGCATATGAACCACAGCCTAATTCCTTTAAAATGGAACAAAATGAGTAACTCCAGTTAACCCTGTAATCTACTACTGCTACAGGGGCATCAAAATGTGAGAATACAGAGTTAAAATCAGCCAAAAATTGCAATTATGTCGGACAACTGACTGAAGTGGTGTCATCTTTGGATATTATTTGATCTGTAATATCTGCCTCATATGCCGTATGTTTCTAAACGCCATTCCCATATGAACCACAGCCTAATTCCTTTACAATGGAACAAAATGAGTAACTCCAGTTAACCATGTAATCCACTACTGCTACTGGGGCATCAAAATGTGAGAATACAGAGTTTAAATCAGCTAAAACTGCAATTATGGTGTACATATGACACCTAACTTCTCCAAAAATCTTTGCCTTTGTGATGAGACTTATAAGTGATTTTTGTTTTTGATGAAACACTATTGATAACAAATCATAACGATCCTGTGGTTTTTGTCCAACAATTCTGTGCTGTTGTTGTCCGATTTCTTCCAGTCTCGCTTCTTTTTTCGGGGTAAAGATTCGGAAACTCATTCGGAAAAAGCTGAAAAGTAAACAATACCAAATCAATTGAAAACCTAAATACAGTATAAATAACGTAGAAAAATTAACAGTATAAATAACACAGTATGAATAAAAAGCACAGATTGCGGGCAGATATGCTCAGGCCAATAATACAATTCTTTTTTAAAATCGTAGAAAGCAATGAAAAACATTTTACACACATAAATAATAGCAAAACAAAATATGATGATAAAATAGAAAGGAAGTTAAAACAGAATTCAGAAGTTAAATATTAAAATTATAAATGAGGTATAAATCAGCTATCGATTCTAATTTATGAATCGTTTATGACGACATGAAAAAATTACTGCATGTAAAAAAATTAACCTTACCTCCATTAATTTCAACACTTCTTGACCTGTGGCTTGTCCAATCATGTGAAATATAATTCTTGACAATAAATCTTGTTAACCTAAAAAGTTATTTCTGTTTTTTTTTTTAATTTAAAAGAGTTATGTTCTCAAAATATGACAATTAAGAAAAATATGTCATCGAGAAAAAATAAATCATGCTACTTAAGAAAGTCATACCACAAATTTCTATAAAATTAATGAATAACTACACTGCTCAAAACAATTAGAGGAGCACATGGTTTTAACGAAATTACCCAAATACTTACACCGATAAGTAACATAAAATAAATCATCCATAATTTAAAGCCTGGCAGGAAACAGAAGAAGAAAACTTCATATGCAAATCAAAGTTCATGACGTCAAAAACCAGAAAAAGAACATAAGGCCGGAAATCGGGATGTTGCAGAAACGTCTGTTTCACTTCCTTAACTGTGAAATTCGATTGCTCAGTTATTCTTTTTGAGAAAAGGTGATTTGAAAATGTCTCAACAACGTGATTTACCGGAATCCATGGCATGGCGTATTATAGGCAGACTTGAATCCGGGCAAACACAACGTACTGTCGCGGACGCTGTTGGAGTCGCCAGAAGTGTCGTTGCAAGGCTGTGGAATCGATTCCAAGAAACAGGGAATGTTAGACGTCGACCAGGGCAAGGTCGGCCACACGCCACTACAGCAACTGATGACCGGTATATACTGTTAACAGTTCGTCGAAATAGAACAGACAATGCTACTCAGCTGCAAAGACAGTTGATCTTAGCAACAGGATGAAGGGTGTCCAGCCAAACAGTACGTAATAGGCTTCATCAGGGAGGTCTTTATGCACGTAGGCTAATGGTCTGCATTCCGTTGACCTCACGCCACCGTGCGGCCCGAAGAAGATGGTCTGGTGAACATCGAGATTGAGAGCAACATCATTGGAGCCAAGTGCCGTTTACAGACGAGTCCTGATTCAGTCTGGAGTGTGACACCCGACGTGTTTTGATATGGAGGGAAAGGGGCACTCCAAAAAACCCCACATTCGTTCGTGAAAGGTCACAATACAGACGAGCTGGTTTTATGGTATGGGGTGGAATCAGCATAGGTGGACTTACGGACCTGCATATCATTCAGAATGGTACTTTGACCGTCCGAATGTATGCAGACGAGATACTGAGACGTCATGTCATAACTTACGCTGCAGCCATTGGAGATTCCTTTGTTTTCCAGCATGATAATGCCTGACCGCATACAGTTTCTTTTGTGGAGAACATGTTTGAAGCTGAAACAATACAGCGTATGGAATGGCCAGAGTGCTCTCCTGACCTGAATCCAATCGAGCATTTTTTGGACATGCTCGGACAGAGCATTGCTGCGAAACCAAGGTCTCCTTTTACTCTCCGAGACTTGGAGATTGCACTTCTTGAGGAGTGGAACAGTATTCCCCAAAGTCTTATCTATAACATCATGGCATTCATGGAAAACAGGTGTGCAGCAGTCTTAGCTGTTCTAGTTGACCACACGCCATATTAAAAATCTTGCATCATTTCTAAAAAATACTTTTTTTTTTATCTTTTATATGTAAACAAATTGTTGCCCTCAATCCTCTTTTCATGTTTTTTCCATATTTTCAAAGAATTAAAGCTTGATTACAAATTTTTTTACGTCTTTTTTTTCTGTATTGCACATTGATATGCGTGTACTATCCATTTTATGCCAATACGTGGCTGTCTCGCACGGTTATCTTAAATTCTTTGCTTGCTCCCCTATTTTTTTTTTAGCAGTGTATATTTGGCGTACAATATAATGAATATATAAGACATTGCTAACATGTTTTAAGATCAAAAATTTCCACAATCAAAAGCTAAAATTAGTTTAAAATATTAGCTTTTGGATTTTGTGCAGAATGATAGGTGTTTTAGCTAAATTTCATTAAAAATTACTTCAAATTGATCAATTTATAAATAAGGTATGCTATTTACAGGTAAGTTTTTGTTTCTTTCTTTGATTTTTAAGTCCTATTTTAGCATAAAAGACCAAAAAAAAAACCTCTACAACATTATTTTTCTCAAAGCTAAACACAAACATAATTAACAGTTTTTTTAAAACACCCCTGGTAAACATTGTTAAGTCTCAAAGTTTTAGAATGATAATAAAAATATTCCAGAATTTCAGACAGAAGCATAAAAAGAAAGAATATGCAAAAAAGTAACTAAATTAAACACAAATTGACAGAATACAGAAAAAGTGAACACCGGCAAAAGTAAATAAAACGTTTCCTTGTGCGCATGCGCAGTTCTTATGAATGATTGATTCCAACGCCTAGAGTACCGTGTTGGAAGAACCGCGAATAAAATTTGTGTTGTATAATATGTATCGTTCTTTAAAATTCAATTAAAAATCGAAATTTTAAGATAGAGACTTGAAATGTTGTTCATATGAAGAGAAAGCTTTCATCTTCCAGATGTTGCAAATATTTTCCATGTAAGATAAAAACTCGAAGAGCATCGACCGTAGATCCTTAAAAGTGCGTTAATTTCTCGAAAAAGTGGGTTTAATATTTTGATGAAAATATTAGTCTGTTTTAAATTATTTTTAGACAAATGAGGTCTTGTTTGGAGGAGAAGTGTTTGTAGTCTTAGATTGTAAAAAAGATGAAAATTCTACGGTCATTTTTTGCCGAGATATCGAAATCTGAATTTTAAAAAAACATAAAATATCCCACAAAACATAATTGAATGACTCAATCGTTGTTTACAACCCAAGGGGAGAATTTGCGTTTCTTCCTAGCACGTTCGAAGAAACACGTATAAAATTATAAATGAAACTGGTACCAGAGTAGATATCCATCCTCCAACAGTAAACAAAAGTGAGCTTACTATTGCTGCGGATAAAATACTAAAAATCTATGAGGAAAGGAAGAGAAATTGTTTAGTTGTGTCAGTAGAAGTTTCTAAAAAGCAGCATAAATATATAATTGGATCACGTTGGCAAACAATTCAAGAAATTTTACCTGAAACTGGTGCATCCGTTGAGATGCCACTTCCTGACTCCAGATCTGATACAATAAAACTTATGGGTGAGAAAGCCAAACTTGGACCTGCTGATACACTTGTGTATTCATTTTTGTGTAAGACAAACAGTGTTATCACTGAACATGTAGATGGTCCTCGTTGGCTTCACAAACACATTATTGGGAAAAGAGGAGCTAATATTAAGAAGATCACTAATGATTTAACTAAAGTTCAAGTGAATTTTGCTGATGGGCATGACAGCATAAATGTAGAAGGACCCCCTGATAAAGTTAAGGAAGCTTGCCGAAAATTAAAAGAAGTGACTAAAGAACTTAAAACACAAGTTGCCTATGCAGACATAACGATAACATCAGCTTTCCAGCCTTATATAATCGGCAAACATGGCGCAAATATCAACCGTCCGAACGAGGAGACAAAATCTTTAATTAACATTCTGTCAGATTAAATGAGTAGAGCCTCTCTAAATTTACAAGGCTATACTTATACCGGAAAAGGGTATTATAAAAATGTAGTAGTGCATTTGTTATTATATATATATATATATATATATATATATATATATATATATATATATATATATATATATATATATATATATATCCCATGATTATTTTGTTTTATACATTTAATTTGTTTTTGGATAATACATTAATGAGAAAATGTTATGTTTTAATGAATATTGTGTAAAGAATTATGATTCTGTAATCAGAATAATGCTATGCACTAGTAGAATTGGTAATGTTTTGATTTTAATCTACTATCTTTATTCAGTTGAGGTTCCGTTAATTATATGTTATATTTAAGTTGTTTTTTGTTATTTTGTGTGTTGACCCCTAATAACTTTAATCACTTGGTATTTCTTGTATGCCTTTTGGTAAGGGAAAATGAACTCCACGATGATCTTTTTATATTTGATGGTCCTGTATACCATCTGACTAACTTTTCCTTCGTAATACTCTAGAAAAGTTTTCAAGGGGGGAGGAGTGGTGACGACCTCTCGATCGACTAGACCCGGAATGATGATTTTACATGAGAAGATCACCGAATCTAGCGAACTGAACTGAAGTAGAAAAAAGGATCGAACGATCGGAGGGAGAAAGAAGAGTTGTTCGTGCTTCAGTGTGAATAAAACCATTTTTTTTCGATTTTGATGAGTAGCTGCGTTATTATGCTACAGTTGTAATGTGATGTGTTTCACACCTATTTTTGTGATGTGTTGCCCCTTGTCTCATAAATATGTAATAAAGTTTTGTTTTTATTGTTAACTAGATGCTATATATATATATATATATATATATATATATATATATATATATATATATATATATATATATATATATATATATATGAAACAAATTTTAATCCTTTTAAACACCCCTAACATGCTTTTTCCAAATTCCTTTATCTTTGTGCAACAGAATACCGTTCCCTTAACTTTGGATTGCGACCTAAATCGACCAACATAAATTTATCTTTTCCCCTAAAGCGGCTGCACTTGCGAAAGCATTATATAAGCATTATATAACGGGCATCGCGAGCCATCACCTCATCTGACGCGACTTAATCACGTGTCAGCCTTTTAACCAATAGAAGTTCAGGCCGCCTAAAAACTCTGGCGTCTCCTAAGAGTGCCCCGTGCTTTTGTGTTCAAACCAGCAAACCTTTTGGATGTAACATCTCGAGCTGCCAAATTGCGGGTGGGGCCACCCCGTTCCCCGCTAGCACCACGATGTGTCGTTTGATTTATCCTGTGCTATTCCAACAGCCCCAGGACGATATTTCTTATGTATAAAGTTCTATAGCTAGTGTAACTGGAATTTAAATAGTGTACTTGAGCCAGTACAGTATCACGAATAAAGAACGGTTATCCAGCAATGTGGAGTATTATGTTTTTCTGCCTGGACTTCCTTCCTTCGTCACTCGCTACGACTACATTGAGATTGCAATCCTGGTTATGCGACTACAAGCCGTCCCGCTTCTCCGTCCATATCATTACATTTAAGTCGGCGAGGATAGTTACCTCTGCCAACAAGAGTTCCAATGGATTCACAGTACATTATGACTTTCAAGCCTGTGATGTTTTTATCGAAAACTGGGACCGATTTTTCCCCCTACTTTCTTCGTGAGTGTTTGGCTACCCAAGGTCGAACGCATTTCGGCGTTTTCAGAGTCTCGTTCCAACAGTTTCGTTTTTAGTCGCATGTTTCGATCAGATTTTTACTCCTCCAATGTTTTCATTCTGCGTTTCCAAAAAGTGTGATCGTCAATCAGTGCTTCGGCGTACTGTGAAAGGAGAAAAAGTTAGTGCGTGTGAAAAATTCGAACGTCGGCGCTGGTTTTTATTTTCGTGGTGATCATGCTTCAAGTCGTCATGTCTCGTGATTTTTGTGTTTTCGTGATGTGTCAGATGTTGGAGTCCGGCATAATTGTGACAATGACGTTGATTTGGAAACGGAAGAGGAAGAAATATTGTAAACTTATGAGTAAAACCAAAGCATTAGAGAGAACTCTCGGACATCATGTAAATTTTGAGGAATGACGCTAAGGACTGTTACGCGATTAAACCAATGTGCTGAAGATTTCATTTTCTAATTAAATTGAATATTGATTTTAAAATAGTAATAAAAAATTAAAATATGATATAAGGATTCTAAAGGTAAGTTAATATTTGTGAAGTAGTTTTAAAAGTGGAAAGTGTTTTTAAATGAGTTACATTTTAATAAAAAATATTATGAGTGTATTTTAATGTAGTGAATAAAATGTTATTGATATTATATGTTTTAAATTTAGTAATAGTAGAATTGTGCTAGTAAAGTTCAATAAATATGGGTAAATTAACATAATTTATCAAGTAAATAATGACTTGAAGTTTTGAACAAAGCATGAGTAATTTCGACATGCTTCCTTAATTCACATATGGTTCTGAGTTTTTAAGTTGATTATTATGTGATTATGAAAAGTACATGAATAATAATGAGAAAGGAAGTTTTCTGAATTTTATAATAGGAAAAGTTGAAAGTTTACAATATAAGGATGTGGTAATACTTTGATTCCATACTTTAAGATCTAATTTGCTTTTGATATATTTTAATAACCTCATTTATTGTGTATTTTAGTTCCATTGATTGATTTTTAGTGTGTTATGAGATATTAAGTGCTATTAATAAATTGAAGAAGATATTAATATTTAGGATGATCATATTTTAGTGATTTAGTATGTTATGTTGTTATATTCACAGATGAGAAATAATATTTAGTGTCAATTCCAGTGGTTTAATGTTTACATTTTGATATTGCATAGAGATGGACTGTGCTAAATAAAAAAGTTTGAGAGTTTTTGTTAAACTAGGACTGAGAAGTGGTCAATAACCTCAGATAAACTTTGTTTGAACTTTTAAACAAATATTCTCAGGTACAACAAGTTATCAAGTGTATGTTTAAAATATTTTGATATTCTTTATTTTATAATAACAATTTTGATATTTTTGAATTATGATGGGCCTTAGCTATTTAATAAGTGATGATTTTTTGTATCCGGATACTCTCAACAAGAAACAATATGGTTATACCTTAAGAGGAGATCAGGCCATCCATTCAAAATAAAAATATGAAAGATAAATGTGAATTCCTTGATATATATGTTAAAGTGATCCTGTATTTCACGATTATGACATTTTATATTTTTTTCCCTAATCTACCCTATTATCATAAGAATGTGCACTCCTCTAAACTAAATTTGAATATTGAAGAAAATTAACGATTTAAAACAATTTGCACCGAATTAAGTTAACCACTTTTTTTTCCAGTAACCCAACCTCAACTTAATTGAAATTTAATTCCTTGTGAGTCGGTTCGACCCCGACCACAAATATGATATAATACAAATCCCAACTGAGTCGGTTAGACCCCGACCATAATTTAATTTAATAATAATAAATCTTTGTGATTCGGTTCGACCCCGAACGCAAAATAATCCTCGAACAACCCAACCCAATGGTAGCTCAGTGGGCCTGAATTTAGTGCGTTTTCGCCGGGCCTCTGCGGAATATCACACCGCAGATTGTCACATTTGGAGACCTAGGCTAAGTTCATTGCTCCAGTGGTGTAAATCCATTTCTTCCTAACTTAAAAAACATTAATGTTGAGTGTTTTGGTTCACTGAGAATTGTAACGCAACTTTTAAGAAAATTATTTCTAATACCCTGTTTAGCCTAATTGAACCATTTTCCTAATTAATCGAGAAGTGTATTGCCAAATTACCTTTATTCAATTTGTTTACTGTGTTGAACTGTATTTTTAAAATTTTTCTTATTAATTTGTTTTCCATGGTGCATTTGAAAAAATTATAGTAAAAAAAAAAAAACCTTTGAAGATAGTAACCAAGAATTTAACTAATTAACTTTAATAACCACAATGAAGCCTAAACCTTAATAATGACCAACCTCGTGAACCAGAGATCCTTTTTCCTTTCTGATTTTTTGGGGTGCCTAACACCTCTGGACTCCATTTTTGATGGTTATACTCTATGTGTTGTCTACATAAATTAAATAAATTGAAAAAAAATCTATATTTTAAACTTCCTCTTACAAAACCTATTATATGTAATATTTCTGGATCTCATGATAAAAACCCAAATAAGACAATTTTAACTCCTTTTTGCCTTTTTGAAACTTTGTGTACTTATATTTTTTTAAACAATTGTTATGAAGTAGTGTGGTCCATGATAACCATATTTTTTTATTATTTCATTTGTAAGTGTAAACTGAAATTTTTTTGTGATTTAGTGTGTTTTAATAAGTATTTTTTTTCTCATTCCATTTTAAAGTGTAATTTAGAGTTTTTGAATAGTTAAATATTGCCATACTCATTCCAAACTGTGATTTAAGTGCATTGATATTTTTTTTTAATTTTTGTTTAGTACTAGTTTATGCTATTTATATGTTTCATGATCTGGGCAGACACACAAGGATGTTAGTACCACAAAATTTAAATTTGTCAACCCCGAGTCAAAATTTTATTCCGAATTACTATTCAAAATTTTTATCAAAATTATTTTTTGTCTACGCGGTTCTAGCCTGATGGAGGGTCTTGCTGAGGGAGCCGGCCCCTCACGCAAGTCTTTTCCGGAGGGGGGGAAATTGAAACAAATTTTAATCCTTTTAAACACCCCTAACATGCTTTTTCCAAATTCCTTTATCTTCGTGCAACAGAATACCGTTCCCTTAACTTTGGATTGCGACCTAAATCGACCAACATAAATTTATCTTTTCCCCTAAAGCGGCTGCACGTGCGAAAGCATTATATAAGCATTATATAACGGGCATCGCGAGCCATCACCTCATCTGACGCGACTTAATCACGTGTCAGCCTTTTAACCAATAGAAGTTCAGGCCGCCTAAAAACTCTGGCGTCTCCTAAGAGTGCCCCGTGCTTTTGTGTTCAAACCAGCAAACCTTTTGGATGTAACATCTCGAGCTGCCAAATTGCGGGTGGGGCCACCCCGTTCCCCGCTAGCACCACGATGTGTCGTTTGATTTATCCTGTGCTATTCCAACAGCCCCAGGACGATATTTCTTATGTATAAAGTTCTATAGCTAGTGTAACTGGAATTTAAATAGTGTACTTGAGCCAGTACAGTATCACGAATAAAGAACGGTAATCCAGCAATGTGGAGTATTATGTTTTTCTGCCTGGACTTCCTTCCTTCGTCACTCGCTACGACTACATTGAGATTGCAATCCTGGTTATGCGACTACAAGCCTTCCAGCTTCTCCGTCCATATCATTACATATATATATATATATATATATATATATATATATATATATATATATATATATATATATATATATATATATGAATATGATGACTAAATATGCTGAAGGTATTGCTTATTATATTTGTTTTGGAAGGCAACTTAACCGGTAAGATCATAATTATCATAATTTAATAAAATATTTAGAGAATGTTATGCAGTAGCCAGCTTGTAATTTTGAGTAAATATTAAACCTGACTTTATAAAATAAATCATCCACCTTTTCTTAAAAGGAAACTGACGGAATCAGTTGAAAAATTGTCAGTGGAATGCCGTATGCCAATCTGGAATAGACCAAATCTGTCCTCGATATTTCATTAATGAACGTTCTTAAACACATTGACAGTTTCTTCCCATTCAAGCTACATGCCATAACATTCTTTGAAAACGCGAAGAAGATAAATGATGCTTGGTTAAAAGTATTGTTCTAGACTGCAAATGCCCAGTTCATTAATTTTGCTAGAGAGTGGAAAAGGAGATTTCGATTGGTTGTCAATGATTTATCAATAAATGTCTTAGATGTAAATTTTGGAAGGTAATTTTTACTGTCTTTCATATTTAATTTGCGAAACACTTTGAAAATATTGCCCAATTTCCTTTGTTTAAGGATTTCAGGAATGAACTTCCCCCTACTGGGACTGACTGTTAAAATCCTTTTCAGGGAAATTAATGTGAAACGTAAGTTCATGTAATGCAAATTATATGTAAGAAAAAAGAACTTTATACATTATATAAATGACCCTTTGTGACGCTAAGTCCAAAATATATACCATTGATTCCACAGCCATTCTACAGTCAAATGTCCTGCTTCAAGTCAATTAAGTCTCGGTGACATATCTTCTAGAGCAAACTGATAGTTTTGCAGTGGATCCTGGGTCTTTTCTCATGTATAAACAAATTTCTTAGCCAAAAAAGGGTACTGCCATCCCCTAAATTTCTGCCCGCGATTTTTCTTTCAATTCGGTTAAACTTATTATTCGGAAGTGACTAAAAGATAGACTTGAAGGCCAGGTTTTGGAAATAAACACCTCCGAAACCGTATTGAAATCCTATCCTTAATATCCCAAATCATCCGCGAGATGAGGCTATTGCCTTATTTCACCTCATTACTGGACATGACCGTTGGGCACTTCATCTACACCAGATTAAAATTTCTGCTAACCTTTCCTGTATGCAGTGTCACACCCAAGAGTATATAGACTGATAACAACTCATATCCTCTGCACAACTGTTTCTTCTTCCTACGAACTTGAACGTTATTGCAAAGCAATAGCCCGCTTGGTTTTATAGCTACCTTTGTAACATAAAGTCTTACCTCTGAATTTTGTCTTGTGTTTTGCTCTTGCTTGTGAATTTTTCTGCTCCTGGCTCTCACTATTGTTACCAACTATTAGAAATAATAATAAAAAAGAAGATTTGTGAAATGAGTTATGATACATATCTAAAAAATTGAATTAATCTTACACGGTAATTCTTCGCTGGTTCTACGCTCGATATAGAATAGACAATATATGCCCTCACTTGCATATCATTATTTACGTTTCTTCTTTATCGTATAATACTTCACAACGACTATATTATTAATACTGATAAAAGAACATTTTATTATCCTTTTAAATAATCTTATCGGGAAAATGAAGCTTCAAGGATTAAAATAAAACATATCGAACCAATCATCTTATTCCCCACGAAGTTCTTTTTTAAGGAGCTCTTTCGATCCGTAACTAAGAAAAATTAAAAATGATTGTTATGGTTTTGAATCGCATGTAGCTGAATTTTATTTCACGGATTTCACAACTTTTATGTCTTTAACTAATTTTATGACCGGGTTAGCACTTTGCATTACAGTTTTTATTCTACTACTGATAGTATAATGACTCGTTTGATGGATGTTCATAGAACCCAAAATGTCTGGCTAGGATGTCTATGTGACCTACAAGCTATTTTCCTTGTTTAGAATTCTTTGAACATTAAGTTCTTCAGGATTTTTTTAACCTAGATCTTAAGGTTCTTATCTAGAAAGTTATTAGCCTGCCATTTTAAATGTTAACATCCGAATGCTATTTGTCTCTCAAGAAACACGAAACTTTCTGAGAGGCATAAATAACGCTTTTAATGGATGAACTAAGGCTTTTTTGGGGTGGGGTGGGAGATATATGTGATATAATTAGGTTTTGCTTTTCTCATATAATTTTGAATATCAAATAAGTTATTTTGCATAGGAAAAAATTATTCACGATAAATGCGTAATATTTATTCAAAATGTTGGCTTTTCTTTTGGTGGGGGAGAGGGAAGTATATGATATAATTAGGTTTTTCTTTGTTTATATAATTCAAAATTTCAAATAAATTATTTTGCGTAATAAAGAGTTGTTCACGTTTAAAATGTATAGTAATTCTGCGAAATCTTTTTTCTGGTGGTGGTGGGGAAAATTGAGAAATAATTTGGCTTCGCTTTCTTCAGATAATTTTGAATTTCAAATAAGTTATTTTGCGTATTAAAAATTTACTCATGATTAAAATATTTATTAATTATTCCAAATCATGGCTTTAAAGTGCGCATAAAAGCTTTCGCCCAGCAAAAGTAATAATTTTACACTGTAACACTTCTTTGTTCCTAGGAAAATCTGAGATTCACAAATGACGGTTTTATAATCTAGACTTGAGAATCGGAGTGTAAGTAGCAAATAAATTTCAATGAAAACTGTCGTAATATCTTTCTAGTTCAGAAAACTGACAAAAAAACTCAATAGATTAAAAAAATTAAAATAACTATCGAAAATATGTTTAAAATGTATAATTTTGTTACTAGGTAAAACTCTAAAGTAGAAATACACTAAAAAAAGAAAAATATAAGAAACATGTCGAAATTACTAAAAATACTGTTTAAACTATTCATGAATTTTTATAGAATTATACAATATGTCGTATTTATCTCCAGAGACATACCATAATGACCACTTACTAGGCAGCACAAGTTTTCTAAAATAAATAGGTTTTAATTATTCTTGTAAAATATATGAGAAAGGTATTCCCGGGGAGATGATTTACAACATAGAAATATCATCTTCCGCTTCCCAGTTGAGCTCGCGTAACAACGCCAAAACAGATAAAATATTTATGGAAATGAATTACATACAAACCTCTATATGTTCCTCGCATGTGTTCATGGTAGAAGAAAATGATACTTTTATACCTTGATTATAAGTATATGATATACCCTTTCAATATTTTAAGACGATGCTGTAAAAGTATGCGCATCACATATACCGTTGAAAGAAAAAAAAATTAGGATATATATATATATATATATATATATATATATATATATATATATATATATATATATATATATATATATATATATATATATTCATACAGAGGAATCTCGATCTATCGTTTTTGAAGGGACCGACTGAAATGAACGATAAATGCGGGAAAACGATAGATGCGGAAACATAACAAAGCAATATGATCATTGGGACTGGATAAAATGAACGACTCATACGGAAAAACGATGGATCCGAAAACCATCGATCGAGATTCCACTGTATATATATATATATATATATATATATATATATATATATATATATATATATATATTATCGAAGTCTTTGAAACCATAACAGGATGAAACATAAGAAGGAGAAGAATATAATTCAAGATTTTAATTATGAAGTTCAGGATAAGTCCTGAGACGTAGAATTTAAGAGTATACCACTGTTGCAAAGAAATCCGTGCGCGTAAATAAACAGAGAGCACCTATTTAATTTACAAACATCTTTTAATTAATTACTCTAGTAAATAATTAAACGGATAATTAAGTAATAAAGGTACCAATTTAGCTATCCAATTAATCTCCACATGTTAACCCGTTTAATTAATTTATTTGACATAAAGGTAACGTGCTTACCACTGTCAGTTACTTTTTAAAAATAAGTAATTATTTGCACGCCATCATCTTAAGTGAAACTGTTATTTCAACGAATTTTATTTAGCATTATACATAGTTTAACAGACAACCTATTATTGCAACCGTATACAAATATATATATTGTAAAATTCTTTGATATTTATGTAATTCTGAAATGAAATTCTATAATTATAAATATCATTTCAAATAGCACTACCTATTTACTTTACCCATAAACGCGGAATATAATTTTAAAGTACACATACATTACGAAAGAAGTCGGAATCTTTTTCGTCTCTTGTTTATATTTACAACGTTGGGCTTTTCTTTCATAAAATGGTAATCGGTTCTGTATAAAATATGGACATTTAGAGGAGTGATCGGCTATAGAAGTTTCACTGCCCGTATGTGTATATTTCATCGCCCGTGTATATACATACCGTCTGTGTATGCATATATATATATATATGTGTTTATATATATATATATATATATATATATATATATGTATATATATATATATATATATATATATATATATATATATATATATATATATATATATATATATATATATATATATATATATATATATATATATATGTATATATATATATATATATATATATATATATATATATATATATATATATATATATATATATATATATATATATATATATATGTAATGTACTGGACAACCCAAGGAAAGAATGGGCGTCCAGCACATCACTGGCAATGAAGAGTAGTCGTGGCTCGAAAAAACGACGCGGCAAGTTACGGCATTAAATTTTATTAGACGGAGAATACGTCCTCTCAGGACAGTTACAAAATCAAAAAAACGTTACATGTACCCTTCATGTGGTTTATATAAACTTTGTCATGTGATCATCATCGCGATTAGGGATTTGCTGTTGTCGATAAGTCACATGTGGTTTTATATAATCTGCGCAGAGCTTATCTAAAATATTGGGGACGCCGCGCCTATTTGAAAAGGAAGCCATTTAATATTTTCTCTCGAGGTTATTAGAGTTTAGAATCAAAAGCGAAATTTAGCTCGTACGCCCAAGGGAATTTAGAATAATGTTAGATTTTAAAATGGTATGGGGTTTTTTATGTTATAGAATATCCCCCCCGTCCGAGAAGAGGCTGACCAACAATGCCTGCATTGGAGGACAGACTCACCCGACCATGTGAGGAAAATGGGCGTCGACCACAAATTTGGAAAAGTTTGAAAAGGAACATATGTTTTAAGTTAATTTAGTATGATGATCACATGGCAAGACATGGCACATTTCAAATTTGAATACATAAAAATACACTAATGATTTACTAATTTATGAACACAATAAAAACAAAAAAAATTATAGTAACTAATGATCAATTATAGAAAATTGTAAATTATGTAAATTTCTTCCTGTAGTGTTGCTTTGAAAAAAAATTAAACTTAAAAATAAATTTATCATCAACTGAAAATTGCTGTGCAGGGCTGCAGTCCCCACACAACACAATCTCAGAAAAAAAATCAATTAACATAACCAAAAAAAAACTAAGTTATCAAATTTTCACTTTACATCAATTTTAACTTTGAGTCGACTCACACAAATAATAGAATATAACAATGAAAATATCAAAATCAACAAACAAACATGTTAAGTAAATGGAATTGAACATGACAATAATAATTTGAAGTTATTGTACGTTCCTCCTCAGCGTTCACTACTATGGAGTGAGTCCAAAAAAAAATCTTTATTGACTTGTAATGAATTGCAACATTTTTAGTCCTGTCACAGTCATTAGTATGTTGAGGAAAATACACCAATTAAAAAATCACAGTCTTTGTGTTGCTGTTTCTTATTTTTGCTTCACCAATGTAGAATACATAAAACATAACATTATTTTGGTTTGTTTACATATCAAGAAAAATAGTTCTTCAGTTATATAATAAGAATCACAGTTTATAATAAAAATCACACTTTCAATAAAAATCACAAGATTTAATAAAATCACACTTCAAATATATCAATTGTATATAAAAATTACAAAACATATCACTCTTTATCTAGTTTTCGTATCTTTATTTATCTCATTATTTTTTCTTAATATCCATTATCTCCTTTATATCAATATTACTTATTATCAACAAAAAAAAATCTCTTTTCAATATCATTTATATTTCTTATTCTCATTTCATCATTTCTTATATTCATTTTATTTCGACAATATTTATTCATTCCAAAATTCTATTCAATATTCTTTAATTATACTTATTCCTATTTATTCTAACTTTATTTATTTATTCTCAATACTTTTCACTTTAATTTCAAATTATTATCTACTATTCATTTGTGTACACTTATTTTAATTCTACGTGGATATCCATTTTTTGTGTTGAAGGTACCTTGTTGTATGTGTGTTACCCCAACTCTTAGTTTCAAATTTTTTAATTCTACCTCTAAGCAGTGAGGGTTGTGTTTATGTTTGTGTAACAAGTGGGTTTTCTTTCTCCATATTGTTCTCTGACTAATAAGGAGGAAGAGTCTTTTAGCCGTACAGTGGACTAACCGTAAATCTCCGACAGAATATGACTGCGTTGAAAAACAGCATCTTGCATAGTACACAGATGGAGAAAAAGGAAAAGGTGCAGTTGTCATACCTGTGGGAGTATAATATATAGAAATGGGAGGACAAAAGGAGTGGCCATCCCAGCCCTGTTTTAGTCATTACTCAAGCAAATAGTCTTCAGCACTTTAAGTGACTGAGTTGTTGAATTAAAAACAAATAGTAAAAAAATTTAAAAAGATCTTAAACAGTTGGGACGACATCCAACGCGCTTGTAGAGTTGGGTGATAGGAAAGTGTTTTTCAAGAAATAGGAAATTTACTGAAAGGTTAAAGAAGTAGAGTTGTCATAGTCGGTGTTTAAATTGAGATCCAAAAAAAAATTCACATATAATAGTATTCTTAAGAAGAAAGTTTAAGTTAGACAGTTTTTTTTATTTTTATTTTTTTTTTTATTTTTTTTATTTTTTTATTTTTTTATTTTTTTTATATATCTTTAGTAGGACAACACATAATTAATTATATCAATTAAAAAAAAAATATAATGATGTTAAGCATCACATAGAAAAGAAAGAAAACTGGATCTAATGTTTGTCATTATTCGTGGTGTAGTTTTAAGTTCTCTGGTGCATTATAATATCTTAATCTGCAAGCATGGACAATTTCAGAATCTCGTTTAGTGTGAAAGTTTGGTCTATCAATTTCGTAATTAACTTTTGACATTTGTTTTAGAATAGTGTAAGGTCCAGAATAGGGTGAGCTTAATTTTCTAGTATTAGGGTAGTGAAATTCTTCGAATAACACTAAATCTCCAACATTAAATTTAGATTCTACAAAACGTGCATCATATTTTACTTTATTCCTATTATGGTAATTAATTGTCCTTTCTTTAGCTAGTTTTCTCGCCTCATCTACCTGAGGATAAAAATCTTGTTTTTTAACATGAGGTTCATAAGGTAATATTCCAAAAAGTAGGTAAGCTGGGGTCATTTGGGTGACTGAATGAGGCGTATGATTGTATTCATTAATTACTTCATTTAATAGGGTTGTCCAAGGAATTTTGCTTGTTGAGTTATGTACTTTGCACCTTAATCTAGTAATTATTGTTTGATTTACCCTCTCTACCTTTCCGTTCGTTTGTGGATGATGACTCGAGGTAAGTAATTGTTGCACATTGTTATGCTCTAAAAATCTTCTAAACTTTGAACATGTAAAAGCTGCATTTCTGTCGGTTAGCAATTTTTTTGGTGTTTGAATTTGGAATATTTGTTTTAAGCAATTCGTATAAGTTTCAGTAGTTACGCTCTTTGATGGAAAAGCCCAAATATAACGCGTTGCATGGTCAATTATCAAATGTAAATATTTCTTTGTGGAATTATAGATATTATGTTAAATCCGCCTACTGTGTCTAAACTTAAGCACTCAAAGGGTTGGTCTGTCGGAGGTACTTCTTGCAGCAATCCAAACCTTTTCTGTCTTTTCTTTTTGTTTAATTGACAAGTATGGCAATGTTTAACATAATTACTAATGTCCTCATTGATTTTGGGCCAATAATATTGGGGTGTGAGTAATTGCATTGTTTTATTTATTCCAGGGTGTCCATAATCCTCGTGGGCTCTTTTTAAAATTTCTAACCTCAATGAAAATGGTACTACAATTTTTAAAAATCCTTTCTTTCTCATGTAGATTACATCATTTAGTTTTTTATATTTAAGTCCCTGTACATTGTCTTTATTTTGAAATTCTACAATTTTTCTTAGTTCAATTAAATGGTTTATTTGGGTTTTAGGTTCTAGAATAGGGTTCCTTGAAAGCATGTCAGCTTCAATATTTGCAGTTCCCTTCTGGTATTTAATTTCATAGTCGAACATACTAAGTTTTAATGACCAGCGAAAGAGTCGACCTCGAAGATTTTTCACATTTTTAAGCCAAACTAAGGCAGCATGGTCTGTGTGAATTGTGAACTTTTTCCCGTGGAGATAATGATAATACCTGTCTAAACTGTCCACAATTGCCAAACACTCAAGTTCAGTAATAGAATAATTTGCCTCATAGTCCTTTAATACACGAGAGTGATATGCTATGGGATTGCAACACCCCATCTTCACCTGGCTGTTTTAAAACAGCTCCAACCTGTTGTTTACTAGCATCCACAAATAAATGACAGTCTTTGTTTACATCATACAATTGCAATATTGGTTTACAAATCAATAAATTCTTAAGATCCTCAAAAGCTTCTTGGCACTTGTCTGACCATCCCCATTTTACTCCCTTTTTCAATAATGTATTTAATGGCTGTCTTACTTTTGCATATTTTGGAATAAACTTATTATACACATTTATTGTGCCCAAGAATCTTTGGAGTTCTTTTACATTAGTTGGTGGTTTCAAACACTTTATCTTTTCAATGTTAATGTTGTCTGGGGCAATTTTCCCATTTGTTACATTATATCCAAGAAAATTAATTTGTTGTTGCAGAAAAGTACATTTAGTTAATTTTAACTTGATATTCTCTTTTTTGAAAATGTTAAATAGTATCTCTAAATGTTCAAGGTGTTGTTCTTTGGAGTCTGAAAAAATTATAATATCATCGAAATAGTGGCATGCAAAGTTAACTTTATATTTGTCTAAAATTCTCCTGATAGTCCTATTGAATATTGCAGGGGCGTTCTTTAAACCAAATGGGAGTCTTAGCCATTCGTATAAGCCAAAAGTAGTGGCAAATGCCAATTTCTCAGTATCTTTTGGGTGGACGGGTACATGCCAATACCCTGAGGTAAGGTCTAAAGTTGTAAAGTAATTAGCTCTGCTTAATTTATCTAGAATATCATCAATTCTGGGTAAGGGTTCTGCATCTGTCTTAGTAATTAAATTTAGTTTTCTGAAATCAATACAAAGTCTAGTTTTTCCCTCATTTCGCTTTCTTGCCAAAGTCACAGGACTTGAGTATGAACTATGTGATTCTTTTATGATTCCTGCTTCTAACAAATTTTTAATTTGGGTCCTGATCTCTTTTTCCTCAGTTGGCGAAGTCCTGTATGCTCTTAGACTCACTGGTAAATCAGAATTTAGGATTATTCTTTGGGGTTCCATCCTTATTTTGCCTATGTCATATTTGTTAGTTGAAAACAGTCTATTATTTTTGTGCAATAAATTCTTTAATTCCCTATCAACATCTAAATTTTTGATTTGATCATTAATGTCAACATTTTCATAATTTGGATTACTTTCTGCTTTGATTTCACCAGAGTTTTCATTAAAATTGTCATTTACATCATAATCAATACAGAAAATATCATTTTCTTTCTGCGAATTTTCTTCATAAGGGTTAAACATATCAGAAACTTCAATTTCATGACCATTACTATTATTATCCACATGCTTATTATCACATTTATTTTGTAGGTGTAATGAAATTTTACTTATATCACAAATATTAACCATTTTCAAAGCAATTCTATTTTGATACACACACAATTGGTTACAATCAATTACTAATTTAAACTCTTTACACTCAGGAAGTCCCAGAATAAGATAAGGCAAGTCATTGTCCAAAACATATGCAGAAATGTTTCTAATTATTTTCCCTATTCTCAAAGTTAATACACATTTAGTTGTAATTAAGATTTCACCCTCAGCTTGCCTGACCTTAATTGGAGAGCTTGAATAGCATTTCAGTTGACATTGCTTGACCAGTTTTTGTGACATCAGACTAATAGTCGAAGCAGTGTCAATCACACAATTTAAAAAATTCTGTTTCTCATTTTCATATAGTCTTTTTGTTTTGTCAACCCTATTATTTCTGATAATGTTTCCCCTCAATGACAGTAATTGTCATCCTGGCGCCTGATCTCTTTCAAATTCAGGTTCCTCATAATGATGTTTATTGTCTGACACCGACATCCTATCAAATCTCTCATTAATAGAGCAAGTTTGTTCCCAATGATAAGCATTACTTATGCCAAAGTTAGAACATTTTCGACAGGGTCTAGATGGTAAGTCTGCATATTGTTGGTGGTGATTAATTTGGTTATTGGGGTTGGGTGCAAAATTTCTATTCAACCTTTGATCTCTGGGTTGCCATTGTCTGAATTGTTGCTGCTGACTATAATTAGGTCTAAACTGAGTTTGTTGATTATTATTAGGTCTAAATTGAGGCTGGGAAGAGTAATTTTGTCTAAATTGGTGAGGTGGGCTATAATTCATCTTAACTTGAGGTTGGTTGTAATAATTCTGTCGTAATTGGTTCCTATTTTCAAATCTAGTGTTAAAAAAGTTATCCCGATCCCCTTGATTAGTTTTGTTTTCTTCATTATTTATTTTGTTTAGCTTATTAGCCAACTCTATCCATTCTGTTGTGGTTTGAGGAGGATTTGCAGCTATGGTCATTCTCATTTGAGCATTTAGGCCTTCTGTTAGGCCTTCTAGTATTAATTTCTGTGATAACCCCAATCTCTTTCCTACATCAATTTTTTTATGAAAATATTTGGTTAAGTCATCATTATATTCAAATTTCAAATTGGAAAATTCAGAGAATTCCACGCTATCTGCCTCAAAGAATAATTCTTGCAAAGTGTCTTTTAATTCTGTCCAATCTTGAATGTCTAAACAATTATTTACAAAAATTGTTAGAGCCTTTCCCCTGAGAAATTTTGAAATCCTTTTTATTTTTTGTTCATTTGGAACATTTGCTTGGGAAAATTTCTGCTCAATATAGGCAAGCCATTTTTGTAATTTCATTCCCCCCTCTGGGTCAAAAGGAATAAAATCCCTGAATTCCCTCTCTACATATTCAAGTTGAAAATCGTCCTTGCATTCTGTCTCAAATTTATCTTCCTCCTGAAATTCTGTCTTTATAGATTTATCTTCCATCTTATAAGTTTAACACAATATCACAATTATATTTCAATTTAAAACAAGAATACGATATCATATAATCATAGTTTACTACACAATTTTAAAAAGTTTATGATGGGAGACATACAACCTGGTCCTGTGATGCTTGTCTTGTTACTGTAAAATTCTCGGTCGCACAAATTTTTATTTTTATTTATTCACGGTACAGCGCTAGGGCTTGCATACCGGCTAAATTAAATTCACACACAAGAATACATCGATGATTTTTTAAATGGTGGGGATAACGCATTTTTTACATGATGACACTCGCGAAGAATTTAAATGGTGATCACACGAAGCAATGGGGAACACAAATCGTAAGTATACACATTCCGGCACAAAATTTCTGAAAAGGAAAATACACAATTTTTGAAGAAACACCGGACTTGGACGCCCACACGTTGAAACTGATCCAGGATGAATCTCACAGCAAGCCGAAGCACTTATTGACAATCTCACTTACACCGAAATGGAGCCGTTCACGCTGGCCTCCGATCGAAGGTCGCAGATGGAGCTGATTCACCATCGTAAGACAGAAATGCGCACTCATGCACCCAGCCAAAGCGAAACTTAAATACGCGGTGACGCTGAAACGAAAACGCCGAAATGCCTTGGAAAATCCAGTGGGATGGTCGCAGCAGGTGAGAATGCTGCCGTCTCTATGTAATGTACTGGACAACCCAAGGAAAGAATGGGCGTCCAGCACATCACTGGCAATGAAGAGTAGTCGTGGCTCGAAAAAACGACGCGGCAAGTTACGGCATTAAATTTTATTAGACGGAGAATACGTCCTCTCAGGACAGTTACAAAATCAAAAAAGCGTTACATGTACCCTTCATGTGGTTTATATAAACTTTGTCATGTGATCATCATCGCGATTAGGGATTTGCTGTTGTCGATAAGTCACATGTGGTTTTATATAATCTGCGCAGAGCTTATCTAAAATATTGGGGACGCCGCGCCTATTTGAAAAGGAAGCCATTTAATATTTTCTCTCGAGGTTATTAGAGTTTAGAATCAAAAGCGAAATTTAGCTCGTACGCCCAAGGGAATTTAGAATAATGTTAGATTTTAAAATGGTATGGGGTTTTTTATGTTATATATATATATATATATATATATATATATATATAAACAAACACACACAAATATACGGGGTGTACGATAAATAACCGACGATTTGAAAAATCAATTAAAGAAAAACGGAAGGTGATAGAAATGTACGGTTTGTTGCATTCTGCTTAGGCAACCAGGGAGTTTTTTCTCACCAATTTTCAAAATGAGTTACAAAGTTCGTCAACAGATGGCTCTGCTGACTGGGAAAAACTATAAAACTATGTTTTCATAATAACCACCGTTTGCAGCAACAACGGGGCGCAGTCTGAGGACAAAATTCGTAGACGCCCGTGCAAACATTTCAGTTTGAATGTTCTGACAAGCAGCAGAGATGTATTGTTCCAGTTCATCTATAGTTTCTGGATTGTGACGATTCACCTGGTCTTTCAAGTACCCCCAAAGAAAAAAATCCCAAGGTGTAAAATCTGGCGAATATGGAGGCCGATTCATGCTACTTTGCGTATGCTTCTTCCTTTGGAAACATTGTTTTATAGTTTTTCCCAGTCAGCAGCGCCATCTGTTGGCGAACTTTGTAACTAATTTTCAAAATTGGTGAGAACAAATTCCCTGGTTGCCTAAGCAGAATGTAGCAAAAGATACATTTCTATCACCTTCCGTTTTTCTTTAATTGATTTTCCAAATCGTCGGTCATTTTTGGGACACCCGGTGTATATATACACACACACACACACATATATATATATATATATATAATTTTCATATTGTTCCTAAAAATACGCTTAAAAAATCTTATATTCATTTTATTACCTAATATATTACACAGATTAATACTGTTAAGTATGCAATATAATTCCTTTTAATTAATGTCAGACAATTAAAAGCTTATGTAAGTTTTATGACAGTACTGGAAAATGTAATAACTTTTTAATATTAAATTACTGAAGATAATCTTTAAGTTTATAAATGCCCTTGGAAAGTACACCGTGAGAAAAAATTATGCCTTTTTTCAACGAATTTTGTCACTCTGGTAAGAGATGGTTACGAAAATTCAATCTACAAGGAGATTTCTTATGTAAAATGAATTCATGCAATTTCACAATTTGTTATTTTTTCGTTATATTTAAATATTTGTTCTTTTCAATTGTTGCCACTGGACAAGTAATCCATTGGACGTAGTTTTTTATATGATAAAAACTTTTTTCGGAAATAGTCTATTCATTACGCAATAAATGTGACCTTTTTTACTCTGGCATTTTGTTCTTAATTTTCAGAAGAGCGAAAGAAACAGAAAATTATTTTATTTTACACAATAGAAAAAAATGACATTTTACTGCAATAAACAATTTCTTTATTGTGAGTTTTGACTCGTTTTAAAATTAAAAATGCTCCAAACTAAAACTTTTCCACCGAACAAAAATTCCAGTAGCTGTAAGTCATAAAAGCAGCTGTTTGGGAAACAATTTTGGAAATTTCTGTATGAGATACTTCAAGAAATTTTTTATAAGAGGATTGTTGATGTTTTACCTTACAATTTTGTCATCTAGACAGAAAATATTTGGTTTCTATTGCAGTTAAGCTCGTACTTTTTATTATTTCTTAATTTTTTTCTAGCGGATATTACTTTTTTATAATTGCAGGTTTGATTTTTTGATATCCTTTAAGTCAGACACTGGAAAGTGAAATTTGATCTTTACTCGTGTGTGCTGATGAATAGGAGAAATTTAAAAGCTGCTGATTCTTTTTTTTAAATTAAAAATATATTACAGGTGTTTTATAATCCTTTCTTGAACTGTGCGAAAGATATGATGGATTTAAAATGTTCATTAAAGCTTCTGAGTAGTAGCCGTATCAGATTCGCTCAGTTCAATGTTAACCTATGGGGAACATTTTGCTAGTGATTGTCGACTTATACATCAATATTTTCTTTTAACACTGGAAAGATGGGAATATTTTTCTTACTAAAAAGAGTAACTGCTTCTTGATTTTCTTTTGACGAATAAAAATAAAATCAAGGATTTATAATATATTTTTAAAATGATTAAATACTTTAAATTTTTAACTATTTCACATCAATATATAATAAATTGCTATATATTTAAATATATTTTTATGCAGGTATGCTGAGCTGACAACCTGATATGGTGTATCCGTAAAAATATATGCATGGTTTGTGCAGTCCTTATTTTTCAACACCACTATTTCTGAAGAGCCAATATTTCTGTTATTTGCAAAAAGGGTCAGAGACGAAAAGTAACTAACACTTTTTCGGTATTATTTTTAAGATTTCTGCCTGTTTTCTATATTGCCGCCAAATCGACGGCTTTCAGTCTTTGTATGTATACAAAACATTTTATCCCCCTCTTCACTATCGAATATAATTTTGTAAATGTGTGTGCATATTTCGCGTAAAATTAGAAAAAGTCATAAAATTTGAGACCTCTGAGGGTATAAATACAGTCATAAATAGCGCTCAATAGTATGTCCGAAACAGTCAAAATGACTGGAAACGTACGAATTACGGATGACTACGGAGTCATTCATACGAAGTACGAATGACTGGAAACGTACGAAAATTTTAGTTCCTGGAACGCCAATAGGTGGGGCTGTCCAACTAGAAATGGCTGAAAAGACACAAAAACATACATTAAACACATTTCATTTGAAGGTATAAAACATTCGTGTGACATGGACCTCACAGTTGAAGACAATGCTGATCAATATAGCTCCCTCCTTGAAGATGTAATAAAATAACTGTCTATGGACAACTTGTTCAACTGCGGATCGTAACTGGTCGACTGAAACGTTTCTCACACGCAAAAATATATCTTCTTCCAAGTCTGCCACGGTTACCAGATGTCCTCGATAAACGAGATTTTTTAAGTATCCTCACAGCCAAAAATCACACGGATTAAGATCTGGACAATGAGAAGCCAAGTTTTCGGAAATGCAAGACTGATTTATTCTATCATTAGTGAAACGTTGCAGAAATTGCTGTACACAAATTCTGGAGGCGCTCCATTTTCCTTAAAAGTAATTGAGTTAAGACATTGCCGCTGTTGCAAATGGGGTACAAGAAACGTTTCGAACATTCTTTTGAACATGCTGGCCGTCATGATACATGTTTCAGGGGGGTTGCGAGTAGCCCCTTCGAAATAAAAAGGTCGAAGAATGAATGTGGCTGTGAATCCACACCAGACTGTAACTTTGGAGAGTGAAATACTAGAATTTCTTGGATGGAATTTCCGTATCCCGAATGTGACAATTATGGGTGTTAACTGTTCCACTTAGGTGGAAATGGGCCCCGCCGCTCCCAAGAATCTATAAAAAATGTCATTTCGTATAGTTTTTTGAAAATTATTATTTTTTGGGCTTTTTTTGGTATTTCCTTTTGTACAGCGCCACCTATCGAAGTTTCTAGAACTATTTTTTTTGCCGCGTAATCCGTTTCCACATGTCTTGAATAGTATGTGCGCAAAATTTGAAGCTTATACTTTTAGTAGTTAAATACGCAGCGAGGACAGTGTCGCAGTGTGGGTGACAGTTTTCGAAAATTGAACAGATGCAAGTTAAGCACAAGGTAATAGAAGAAGAAGAGTATTCAAGAACGGGCAGAGAATGGCGACCAGCTGCAGTTAACGAACTGCTTAGATGTAACTAAAGACGAGCGATGTCGTGTTAAGAGAAATATGGTCAGTAAAGGGTCACCAGCTGGGGATAATGATCTGGGAAAAGTGAGAATTCGACGCCAAGAGGAGACTAAGGTGTGATAGTGATGGAGATACGTGGTTTTACGAGGTGGCCTTCATTAGGTAAACAGCAGGAGGTGAAACCGAGACATGGGAATCTGGGAAGTTGAAGGATCCCTAGAAGGAACTTCAGAAGAGTGCACGGGCTGACGCCCCCTTCAATTTAGATTGGAGAGATTATTAATATAAAATGTGGGAGCCAGCCTATGGCAAGAGACCAAGTTTAGCATTGTTCGCGAGAGAGCCACCAATGAAAGTCTAAATAAAAATTTTCGAAGTTTAGCTCGATGTGAAAAAGAGGTAGAGAGATCAGAAGAGTCGAAATCGTCGAGAGACATAGTCTGATCAGAATAGCTGAAATCTTCGAGAGACATAGTCTGACTTCAAGCGAAATAGCTGCAATTGAGATAGCAGTATAGGTAGGTGATAGCCCGATAATTATTAACGAAGGAAGTCATAGTCGCTGATAAACCGAGGCTGAGCTAGAAAGCCGCCTGAGAAAAGCCTGAGCTACTGTGAAGAAGCGGATGCAAGCCCCAGATGCGAGAATCGCCCGTTCCCGTCTGCCCGCCGCTGACATCCGAGGTCCAGACGCGGTGACCAGACATAGCTCTAAAGGGTCTGCCCTGACACTTTCAACGCAGAGGAAAATAGCACCCAGGCCGACCCCGTTCGTCGAATGTGCACCTACAACAAGGTTACGAGTCCGATAGTCAAATGTGCCATCGAATAGATGCAAGCCCCCCCCCCCCCCGACGATGTTAGCAACAGGAGAACTCAGTGTCGAGTGATGACATCTCGCCTGATACCGGTGCAAGCGAACGAGAGATCGCAGGTAGGAATCTTATGATCTTTGGTAGATTATTTATGCAGTGCTCACTAGTGCAGCGAGATCATAGGGAGTAATGATAAGAGTTATTTTATGTTGAACATTCACTTATTTGGTTATATATATCTATCATAGAATATTGGTTGTTTAATTCTGTAGTAATTGGAATATTGTTAAATGATCATATTAGCAGTGTATATGTGCGTTTATCAGTTAAGAATCTTTGAATAATTAAATGATGATATTGAGTAGATAAATGATATGATGATATTAGCAATATGTGGGATTATTAATTAAGAACCTTGGAGTATAGTTAAAGGATGATAGTGAGTAGTTAAATGAGGATTAGTAAGAGTAAAACGGTTAGATAAAATTTTATGTAACCGTTAGTTATAGTGGTTAGTTATTAGAATAATAGATAGTGATTACTCATATGTATACATACAAATCAATTTATTATACCTTCACAATACATATACAATTGATACTACTCATTACTGAATTCCGACTCCTATATGATATTAACACAATACATATACAATTCAAATTATCACTATTCCTATATCATATTAATACGTTATTTACTCTTACTAATATCCTCATTTAACTACTCACTATCATCATTTAACTATATTCCAAGATTATTAATTAATAATCCCACATATACATTGCTAATATCATCATATCATTTATCTACTCAATATCATCATGTAATTATTCAAAGATTCTAAACTGATAAACACACATATACATTGCTAATATCATTATATCATTTATCTACTCAATATCATCCTTTAATTATTCAAATATTCTTAACTGATAAACACACATATACACTGCTAATATCATCATTTAACAATATTCCAATTACTACGGAATTAAACAACCAATAATCTATGATAGATATCTATGACCAAATAAGTGAATGTTCACCATAAAATAACTCTTATCATTATTCCCTATGTTCTAGCTATACCAATGAGCATGCATAAATAATCTACCAAAGATCATAAGCTTCCTACCTGCGATATCTCATTCGCTTGAACCGGTATCAGGCGCGCTGTCATCACTCGACACTGAGTTCTCCTGTTGCTAACATCGGTCAGGGGTGCTTTCATCTATTTGATGGCTCTCTTGACTACCGGACTCGTAACCTTGGTGTAGGTGCGCATTCGACGAACGGGGTCGCCCTGGGTGCTATTCTCCTCTGCGTTGAAAGTGTCAGGGCAGTCCCTTTAGGGCTAGGTCTGGATCTCGGATGTCAGCGGTGGGCAGACGGGAACGGGCGATTCTCGCATCGACATCTGGGACTTGCATCCGCTTCTTCAAATTAGCTTAGGCTTTTGCACTCGGATTTCTAGCTCAGCCTCGGTTTATCAGCGACTCTGCCTTCCTTCGTCAATAATTATCGGGCTAACACATACCCATACTGCTATCTCAATTGCAGCTATTTCGCTTGAAGTTAGACCATGTCTCTCGACAATTTCAACTCTTTTGATTCCTCTACATCTTTTTCACATCGAGCTAAACTACGATAATTTTTATTTTGACTTTCATTGGTGGCTCTCCCCCGACCAATGCTAAACTTCGTCTCTTACCATTGGCTGGCCCCCACATTTTATATTAATAATATCTCCAATCTAAATTGAAGGGGCGTCCCCCCGTACACCCTTCTGAAGTTCCTTCTGAGGATCCTTCAACTTCCCAGACTCCCACGCCTCGGTTTCACCTCCTGCTGTTTACCTAATCATGTCCACCTCGTAAAACCGCGTATCTCCATCACTCACATCTACAGGCGAGGTTCTTTGACGGCTGGACGTTATCGAGATGAAGTCTTAGACCCCACTGTGAAACTTTACGCTGCAGTAGTTGGTCCTTCTTTCTTTTCAATGGACGATAATGCCCGTCCGCATAGAGTTGCCATCGTTGACGACTTTCTGGCGAGTGAGGGGATTCCGCGTATGGAGTGGCTGGTCTACTCGCCGGACCTTTATCCAATTGAAAATCTTTGGGATGCCCTCGGCCGTTCTGTATGTAGACGTTTCCCACCTCCAGTCACTCTCAGAGATTTAGAAACTACCCTACAGGAGGAATGGCGATTACTGGACTCTGCGAGGGTCGATCACCTCGTAACAAGCATGATCACACGCTGTACACTTTGTATGAATGATAGGTATGCCAACATACCTTATTAATGCCGGTTTTTGTTGTTTGTTTTGCAGTTAAACATAATTTTGTTTATGCCGCAAATATGACGTCATCTTATAATTTATGAAAATGTAATATTTTGTTTATCTCTGTATGTAATTCTTTGTTTTGTTTCATGAATAAATATAACGCTACTTACTTGCAGCATTTCATGTCAATCAAAGCAGTACTTTTCTATTTTTTCGCCTTTTACCGCTCCGTGCTTTAGGAAGTGAGTGTATATATCTATGTTATGTATGTATGTATGTATGTATGTATATATATGTATATATATATATATATATATATATATATATATATATATATATATATATTACTAATCAGTATAAAATATATTGTACTGGTGGCAGTTTGTCCAGTATGTTTGTTCAGTTACGCTGACACGCGCCAATGGCGGAATATAGTGGGAGTAAATTTCTTACCTCGTAAAAGATGTAAATGAAAATATTAAACTATCATGTGCAAAGAAAACATTTTGTGTCATTGAAAATAGGAAATAATATATATATGTAATAATAACGCCCCACTAATATTAATTGTCTTATAACTAACGTGTATCTTAATTTTCCTGAATAAAGCCTAGCCCTATTTCAAAAACGAAATCGAAAATCGAAATAAACTAATGTTCTCTTTAACGCATGCGCCTGAAAGTTATTTTTAGACTTCCGTGATCTCGACCCCCTTTCGAAGAAATACTACGTGATCGGGATCAACCAATTAATAATTCTAAGCCTAGTGGTAAAATCGGAAGTTACTCAGCATAAAAAGGCGAGACGGGGCATTTTCACGCTCTCTTCTTACTTGGCGCTGTTTCATTACTTCCTTGTTCGCTTTCCGCGTACTGCTCCAAAATATATTAGGATGTAATCGTAATTCCATACTACAGCATGGACAGTTATGGGCTGTCTGTTGACGTTATTGTCAAACATCATGTTGTCAGTTTGTGCCAATTTCCATGGAATAAAATATTTCAAATGTTCATCGTATTCCTGTTCTTTCCTCAAGTGCTTATGTGTGAATCCATCTCCTGTACCGGTCTATTAGAAGTATTACCACTCTGGCTACGTCTACATTTTCTTGTTGCATCTCCTATACAAAGTTAAAGCATTTGTGCGCTCAAGTACCCGTTTATTATATATATATATATATATATATATGAATATACTATGGACCATAAATGAATAATATTAATATTTTCGGAGAAATACTAGGCAAATTGACATGTCATAGTAAACTGACGTAAATTTTTAGTTATTGATTATTATACATGTTCTGAAAACCTTTAACAGATAAAAAATAAAGTTTTTCAATGCAATAATTAAATTTATGAATCCATGAAATAAAACTGGCAGATTCTATTACATAAATTAGTACCTAAAACGTATCTAAAAAATATGTTTAATAATAGATGGTGATTTGTAATTACTAAAATTCCGGTCTACGAATGAGAAGCAAACCGCGTTATCGTTATCTCAATATTTATTAAAATATAAATTTTAATGCTAAATCATCAATAGTTTTAAGATTAAGAAGAATTTACATATTCAACATATCGACAATCTCTTAAAAACATCTCTTATATAAAATAAAATTTTCAATAATGTGAGCATGCCAAATATATTTTGCATACATATGAAATATTATTTTTTCTATACTTTATAGTCAACATTAATCATCTTACATGCATGTTCATAGCATCCTATAATAAGATACTTTATGTGCATAGGTCAGGTATATTTAATACTCATGCTGTTATTAACACTTAGATATAAAAGCATATTTATAAATTTTTGCAGTGGGTTTGGAATGTGGATCACAATTTATCCAAGCTTTACTAGATATCGGACAAGTAAGAATACTTCATGGGTAATTTATCTTAATATAATTAATCACATGCTCTTCCGTCTGGAACTTCGAGATAAATTTTTAAGTTGAAATTTTAGATAAACCTGAATTGAGAAAGAAAATGTGATTAACACTATAAATTTAATTTTTGAAATCCTGCATTTTATAAATGCAAAATCACTACAGAATTTCTGATCATGAGAGTTTAAAAATAAAATCTTATGGAGGCGTACTACTACGTACATGTGCAAATTATATATATATATATATATATATATATATATATATATATATATATATATATATATATATATATATATATATATATATATATATATATATATATATATATATATATATATATATATATATATATATTAATAGCTAGGTAGATAGATAGACAAATATATAGACAGATAATTTTTCAAATGTAAGTTCATTCAAATTCTACAGTTTAATGTTAATCAGAAATTTCAAAACAATATTTTTAGACAATATTTATAAAGAATATTAACATAATTAATAGTAAGAATTGCTATATAATAACAACAGAGAAATCTAAAAATACATTGCTTGGTGTAAATAAAACTATTCTGTAATATTATCTTGTCAGTAGAACTTTAGAAAAACTGAGTTTCAAGCAATGCATTGAGAAGGATATATTAGACATCTTTTCGAATAATTTGTTTTCTCGCATTGTTTATATGTAATCTCGTTGAGAGAATTATCTTCTTTTATAACCTACCAAATTTTCTGCTCTTAAATCTAATCTAAAATTGCGTTATAAAAATAGAAGAGTAAAAATTCTTTTACCCACAAAAGTAAGAGAAATTCCTCAAAAAAGAAAAAAAAAAGAAAAGAACCAAAGTAAGAATAATATTCACATCGTATACCCTGACGTTGTGTGAAGTCGAAATGATCTCATTTGTCATCTGTAAAAACAAATACTGGAAAAAATAAAATTGTGCGAAAAATAAAGTGGAAAAAACACATTTTCGATCAAGCTGCGAACAATTCAAGTCATACCTTCATAGAAATGTTGTAAAGGAAAATTTTAAATTAGATTTCTCCACCGCTGAATCTTAGATGACAAATATATTCCCCCCCCCCATCTCTCTCTCTCCATGAGTACCATTCCATTCAAAATATAGTGAAGTAAAAGAAATGAGTAGTTTACGTTTGTTTTATTTACTAGAGAAATTTTTCAGTGTATAGAAGTTGAAATATTACATTTGTTTAACACTGCAACCGGAGAAAGTATATAAATATATTCGTTTCTGAAACTTTTTTGAAGATAAAAAAGTCTTAAGAATTCCCTATGTATGAATAAGGTTTATAATATATATTTATCTCCTGTTATGCACACACACACACACACACACACACACATATATATATATATATATATATATATATATATATATATATATATATATATATATATATATATATATATATATATATATATATATATATATATGACAGGGTTCGTTGTCACGGATTATTAATTAATGAAATGCAATCATGCACCGAAATAAAGATAAAAGACATAGCTCAGTTGACTGACTTTTATTCCATCTTGAGTTATCCAGAGATCCGACAGAATTATGCAAACCACCCCATTCTAAATCTCTCATGAAGACGTACGTGTTACCTCTCTCAAACCTAAGTGCCGACTAACTAGATTTCCTTTGTTGAACTCCCGCCCAATCTTTTTGCTGACTCAAATCGTATGTTCTCGAAGCTTCCTCTTATGTAATGTTAACCCCTCATCCGAATAAATACACTGCTCAAAAAAATTAGGGTAGCAAGCAAAGAAGTTAAGAAAACCGTGCGAGACAGCCACGTATTGGCATAAAATGGATAGTACACGTGTATCAATGCGCAATACAGAAAAAAAGATGTAAAAAAATTGTAATTCAGCTTTAATTCTTTTAAAATATGGAAAAAACACGAAAAGAGGATTTAGGGCAACAGTTTGGTTACATGTAAACGATAAAAAAAGTATTGTTTAGAAATGATGCAAGATTTTTAATATGGCGTGTGGTCTCCAAGAGCAGCTATGACTGCTGCACACCTGTTTTCCATGGATGTGATGATGATATCGATAAGACTTTGGGGAATACTGTCTTACACCTCAAGAAGTGCAATCTCCAAGTCTCGGAGAGTAAAAGGAGGCTTTGGTTTCGCAGCAATGCTCTGTCCGAGCATGTTCCAAACATGCTCGATTGGATTCAGGCCAGGAGAGCACGCTGGCCATTTTATACGCTGTATTGTTTCAGCTTCAAGCATGTTCTCCGCAAGAGGAGCTGTATGCGGCCTGTCATTATCATGCTGGAAAACAAAGAAATCTCCAATTGTTGCAGCGTAAGGTATTACATGCGGTCTCAGTATCTCGTCTGCATACCTTCGGGTCGTCAAAGTACCATTCCGAATGATATGCAGATCCGTACGTCCACCTATGCTGATTCCACCCCATACCATAAAACCAGCTCGTCTGTATTGTGACCTCTCACGAACGAATGTGGGGTAATTTCGAGTGCCCCTTTCCCTCCATACCAAAACACGACGGGTGTCACACTCCAGACTGAATCGAGACTCGTCTGTAAATAGCACTTGGCTCCAATCATGTTGCTCCCAATCTCGATGTTCAGCAGCCATCTTCTTCGGGCCGCACGGTGTCGTGAGGTCAACGGAATGCAGACTATTGGCCTACGTGCATAGAGACCTCTCGGATGAAGCCTATTTATACTGTTTGACTGGACACCCTTCCTCCTGTTGCCAAGATCAACTGTCTTTGCAGCTGAGTAGCACTGTCTGTTCTGTTTTGACGAGCTGTTAACACTATATACTGGTCATCAGTTGCTGTAGTGGCGTGTGGCCGACCTTGCCCTGGTCGACGTCTAACATTCCCTGTTTCTTGGAATCGATTCCACAGCCTTTCAACGACACTTATGGCGACTCCAACAGCGTCCACGACACTACGTTGTGTTTGCCCGGATTCAAGTCTGCCTATAATACGCCATGCCATGGATTCCGGTAAATCACGTTGTTGAAACATTTTCAAGTCACCTTTTCTCCAAAAGAATAACTGAGCAATCGAATTTCACAGTTAAGGCAGTGAAACAGACGTTTCACTGCAACTTCCCGATTTCCGCCCTTTTGTTCTTTTTCTGGTGTTTGACGTCATGAACTTTGATTTGCATATGAAGTTTTCTTCTTCTGTTTTCTGCCAGGCTTTAAATTATGGATGATTTATTTTATGTTACTTATCGGTGTAAGTATTTGCGTAATTTCGTTAAAACCATGTGCTCCCCTAATTGTTTTGAGCTGTGTACTTACGTAACTTGCTTCGCCTGAAACTATCAGTCTTCCGAAAGATACCCGTCCGGTGACGACTCCTATTGATAGTTTTTGCTATTAACAACCCTTCTTTTTTTTTACGCAGAACTTTCATGAGTTAATAATTTTTATTGCCAATTCCCATTTTTCCCAAACAAAGGCCCCCTATATTTTGATTTTACGTTTTTTCCTTATATATATATATATATATATATATATATATATATATATATATATATATAGAGAGAGAGAGAGAGAGAGAGAGAGAGAGAGAGTGTAACCTCCCTTAACGGACACTCTCGAATAGCGGACACCTCTAATTAACGGATATTTTTACGAGTCCCAATCCTTTTATATAGGACAATCCATGTTATTCCCTCTGTATAGCGGACACTCCGAATAGCGGACGGGTATTTTGAAAAACTTTCAATTATTTTGGCAAACATTTCAAAATTAGAAACTTTTAGCTCCTCAAATGGATGGATGGAAAAATTCCGGACACGTCACAACATATTTTTCAAACAGATTTGTGTTGAAGAAATATCTGTAAATTCAAATGAAGTAACAGATTGGATTGGAAAGCTTAAATATTTGTGCAAAGGATATGGTGACAGAGACATTTTCGATGCCGATGAGTCTTTTGCCGTGTCCTTCCAGACAAGTCCTTATGTTTTAAGGGTGGAAAATGTAGTGGCGGGAAATTTCTGTATTGGAAAATGCTGGGAGACTTCGAAACTCCAATTGTTATTGGAAAAATTAAAAAGCCTAGATGTTTCAAGAACATTTATGTGCGAAAATTTAGTGTTTCGTGGAAGTCAAATAAGAAAGTGTGGATAACGACTGAGATAATGAGCGATTGGTTGGTGGAGTTAGACAACAAAATGAAAAAAAAACAAAATAGAAAAATCATTCTGTTCATGGACAATGCTACAGCCAATTTCAGGGAATTATCCGCAGCTTTAAAGTACGATACAGAAATCTGCTTCTGACACAGATTATCTCCTGCAAATCCAGCGAAGAGATGGCAAAATCGGTATCTGTTTTGGATGTAATTTCCTGGACTACGTTCAGCCCTTAAAAAAGTGGAACCTGGGTGCGTTCTAAAATGTTTTAAGAAGACGGGATTTTTTAGTAAAAGCGAAGTGGCAACTGACAGCACTACCGAAAAAAAGCAAAAATGAACTTGCGGATCTAGTAGCCGATTTGGATTCAAATGTCAGCGTTGAAGAGGAAGTCAAGATAGACGACGATTTATCCATTGAAGAAGAAAATAATACGTGTTTCCAATTTCATTCATCGGGCCACCACTGAAGCACTGGCCCTTTCTGAGGATGAGGAATCGCCAATGGAAGACTGCAAAATCAAAGATTATTCGGAAGCACTGAAATACAGCGAACAATTCAAAAATTTCTTTCTGAACAACGCAGATTCGGAGGGACTAGCAAAGCTAAATCCTATGAAGATTCATCTTGAAAAACAGGTTTGTTGTGTAAAAAAGAGAAATAAAACTTTGTTAAGAGTTTTTTTCATTAGTAATTAAAATAATTTAGCTACTATACTTTATATTTTGGGATTATTTAATGCAAGATAAAAGGATTAGCACACAATTAAAAGAAAAAGTAAAAATAGTTATTTTTTTCTTGCCTAATTATTTTTTCCTTTTTTATATGTATATATATTAAAAGGATATATATATTTTTTTAATATATTATATATATATATTCATATCGAATGGAACTCAGTTACATTATTCTATATGCTAATTTCATAACTTCAGCTACCTGCTGCTGATAAACCTCACAATAAGTTAGAAAGTAATGATAAACACGTAAGTTGCTGTAATTTGCAGATAAGATTTATTTTAAATTTGTAGTTGATTGTTGAAATTTTTGAGTTTCATTTTACTATTTTAGTTTCTTGAAGGCATAATATTTCGTTTAAACATCAAACAAAACTCATTTGTTTCACGTACAATCACGTCCTTGACGATTAAATGTATCAGTTTCATTTACATTCATTGTTGGAACTGATACATTTACACTTGTAAATGACGTCGTAGAACGGGGGTGGCACTGGGCGAAATGGGCAAAGTACGGCTGGAAATTAATTTATGGTAGGTCTACCTTGGGCGTGAAGGCAATTCCGTCATGTCGAGCTAAATGTAGCATGGACTTGGATCTAAGTCAGTCGTGTACCTTCGGTATTCCTGGTCCTTCACAAGCCAGAAGCTGTCTTTCTTGCAATTTTTTTGATTTCTAAGTTGCTTAAATTTATCTAGACAGATTTTATTGCCGATCCTCACCTATATATATATAGACTTACTGAAGATATATGGACTCATGAACTTAGTATAGCGGCGCTAGACGAGAAAGGTTTAGAAACAACAACATTTATAGTTGGTAATTGACTAAAATCTGTTATTTTCATATGGCTACTCTTTTTAACTTTGCTTTAAGTTTTATCAACTTAAACCAATATATTAAATTTTCTTCATTTTAAACATTTCTTTTATTATTACTGGTTAAGAGTTCTTCATATTTTTGAGAAAATTATTTTTCTTTCAGGAAATTAGGTATATAGTAAATAGGTGTTTACTGAGTCTTTTATTCTTATAATATCTTTAATAGTTACTGTTATTATACTAAATTTCTATATTTTATCCATTTTCTGTAAAAAATATGGATTTTAATTACTGCCCTCTAGAGGAATAATTTATATAAAATAACAGAAATGGTCAAAATTATTTGAATCTCAATCATTGAAAATACCAGACTCAAAATATTTATTGACACCTCAACTTGCAAAAAAAATCTGAAGTAAAATACAAGTAAACAACGCCAAAAGCCATGATTGACAAAAATATATTTAAGTAAGCTAATATTTTAAGAGATGATAAACATTCATTTGGCAACATATCAAAAGATATCCCCTACGATTCAAAAAGATAAATAAAAGCTGGCTGTTTTCCAAGCTGTTATGATGAAACAAAAGATCTAGTTCCTTTAAACTAGGATGAAAAAAAAAGAAATAACTGATGCCCTTGGGGTCGCATTTCAAAATTTGAAATCAGCTGTAGTTTTTTTTTTATTCTCTGGATTTTACCAAAAATACATTCAAGAAACGCATCTCACGTTTGTTCGTAAAGTCATATTTTGTTGAATTTTTTTTCTGAGCAAAATATATTTTTTCCCCTTCGAAGGAGATAGTTTACTTTTATGTCTGGATTTTATGTTGAGAAAATAAAGGAAAACTTATCGAGAAACTACAGGGAAAGGGGTACTTCTAGTTTAATATTTGCTTGTAATTATTAGAATATTGTATTCTTTTATGTATATATATATATATATATATATATATATATATATATATATATATATATATATATATATCTGTATGTGTGTGTGTGTGTGTGTAAGTAACACAAATATAAGTGTGGGTGCTTAATTAAAAGTATAATGTAAATATGTTTAATTTTTACACACGAGTAAAATAAACACTTCTTCATTTTATTTATACTACCTATTGTTAGTCATTGGAAATAAGACTATTTTAATTTTTTTTCAGCTCATAAATTATGTATACTTTTCCCCAATAAATATGAGTGTTTAAACAATACACTAATGCATTATTAATCTAAAAAAAATTAATGATATTGAAATAATGAACTTCGTTTTTCTAATAGCTTTTTGTATGACTCTCTGGCAAAATCATTAAATATTTTTCTTTTATTTCCTTATTGTTCATCAGGGATACTGTTTATTACTTTTTAATATCGTCAGTTTACTATAACTCAGGCATTGATATAATACCTATAATAACACACTGAAAACTGTAGTAGTAATATATTAAAATAATTCTTATTATATTCACTTGTAACTTTATGCGCTAGTTTATAGACTAAATCATATTTGGCTTCTATTCACCAATATAAAACTAGGAAATAAGTAATTTCAAGAGGGATTCTCTAAAACCTCTTATAAACTGTGATAGGGGTGCAATTGTCTAAATTTTCCATGCTGTTTTAAAATATAATTCAGATACGATGATGTGCTTTATATTTTTTTCGGCAGTCTTATTCCTTAAGTATTAAATAATAATCCAACTGATAAAAAAGTTTTTACAAATGCTTTAACCAAAGTTGTATAAAAAAGTCACATAGTTCTGTACAGATTATTTGAGTTGACTTAAACATTGTAAATAATTCAACACATAATAAGACATTTATATTCATGAAGGCATAGACAGCGGAATGAAATGAACAGAAAAACTGCAATAGCGTTAAATTATTTTAAAACTTTTCAATAAAAGATTGCGCCATTGCAACAAATCCTTATACTGAAAACACAGACAATTATAACTAGTAAAATATACATAATTTAACAAAGAAAGATATTAAATAACAGAAGAATGCAATGACAGTCAAACGAAATAATCAGAAATCCTGCACTTAGAGCTAAAGGCACCATAAATACAAAATTTTGTAGCAGTATAAGAATTAATCCATATAACGATTCAACCGGTTGTCTCGTTATAGTTATTGTAGTTATTTAGTTTTATTTAGTTAAATTTTAGAAGTTGCGGAATGTAAATTTGGAAAGTTTAGAAGGAACTGTTTTTTTTTCCATCAGAAGAAAAACCGCAGTACTTAAGCATGCGAGTGATTATTTTGCGTGTATATATATATATATATATATATATATATATATATATATATATATATATATATATATATATATATATATATATATATATATATATATATATATATATATATATATATATGTATTTATAAAAGAGCTCGTCTGTTTGTTTGTCCGCTATAGAATCATAGACTGTTTCACCCACCGGGACCAAATTCGGCACAGTTAATGTTTAGGACCCGAGAAACTTAAATCAGGAAAAACGAAATTTGGGGCTCAATTAGTTTTTTTTAAATTAATTTTTTAAGGATTTTTGTGCCTGTAAGAGGTGCGCGACAACCTGTGGAGTCCCTTCACCACAACCAGCTGCGTTAAGAGAGATGGTTTGGGGGGTGACGGGGGGTCAAATTCCAATGCGCGGGAGGAAGAGGGTTGGGAATGACGTTTGGCCCTGGCTCCCCAAATAAACACAACTGGCCAGAACATGAAGAGCGGGGATGCAGCACAGTATTTTTTTGATGGAATGCATGAAAAATTTTATATCTATATATCTACCCGGACAACGCTGGGCAATAATGCTAGTATATATATATTTATAATAAATACAACAATCAATGTATGTAATTCATGTAAATAGAAAGAAGAAACACAAAATAATTTATTATTATGTGTTTGTTTAATAATTTATTATTAACACAAAATAATTTTTATACACAAAATAATGTAGAAGAAAATATTCAAATTAAATCTAATAAAACATACAAAAGAATATAGTACAGTTAATATATTACAGTTTGAGGAACATATATTTTACTGTATTTTACTATTTTTTTTGGATAATGTCCAATCGTCTGCCCCATTAGCCAGAAAAAATTGTCTATTTGGTTGATATGCACGTAGCGATAAATTAATTTAAAGTACCAAAATAATAAATCACGTGATCAGCATTTAATAAATTAAATTCTAAAAATTAATCTTTAAAAATTCTCCAAAAATCAGAAAAGGGACGTAAAGATTTGAAAAAGATTTCATTTTAAAGGACTTATGATTTTTCTCGTGATATAAATTTTATAACCCTTAAATTATTATTTTAAATGTTAACTTTAAAAACGTTACTAAAACAGCTTAAAAATTTAATTTTAAAAAATCTAAGAACAATTTTTCAAAAATCTTTCTTAGTGCACCCCTACACTATAAGAAGAATCGCCATGCAAAATTTCAGCACTTTAAGTTCAGCGGTTTGGTCAGTTTGGGTGCGGTGTATGTCAGTCACTCAGTTATGTATATTATATATATATATATATATATATAGATATATATATATATATATATATATATATATATATATATATATATATATATATGTGTGTGTGTGTGTGTGTGTGGGTGTGGTACGTTACAAATAATAATGCGCAAAACACATTGAAAAATTTTGTAGTCGTAGGGCCGAAGTGCTCAAACCTCAAACAAATGCAGTCTCGTGTATACAAACCACATTTAATAAAGCATTACTAAGATTGAGACCACAGACATCTTCTCCCGACAATAGATCTTGAAAAGGATAACGTAATCATAAATGACTTCATTACCTAATCCTGAAAGTGGAGCCTTCTTGTGGTCAGAATTGTCATTAGGTTAGCAGATTTCAAAGTTCCGCGGTGCTTCATGGGGTAATAGTACATGCCTTTGTAGTCTAGATCTGCAATGCTTTTTATTATCTCTCGTGTTAATTTTAGATGAACGCTCAACTGAGGGTAAATATACAAATTCCGAAACACGTAAGAGGGGTTAATAGAATTACTAAATTATCAAACAAATTAAGTTACGGAATGAGTTTAATTATATAAGTCAATGACAAATACTTTTTGACATAACACATATATACATAACTATAGTTTCAATTTACGGGATTTGTATCGCAATTTACATCTTTTTTACTGATTCACACGTCTTCGTCAAATAATAACAGCTGTCTAAAATATTTTCTACTAGATTATAAGTCCATTATTTTATATAAATTTGGTTAATTTTATAAAATCTTATACACATTTTTCTTAAATAGGCATTAAATAAAATGTCGGTCTCTAATACATTTCCTTTGTGGTTTAATGTTTAAAGTAGCTAAGGATTCTATTAGTTAAGGTTTTAATTATATCCTTAAATATATTTTTCCGGAATTCTTTAAAAGGGAAGAAAATATTTAAGAATGCGTATACAGTGGATATAATGTGCATAAAGAAACCAATAGCGTTGCTAAAAAAAAGAAAAAAAAACAGACAGAGTAAATCAAAAGTTCTGATCTTTAGATTTACTTTATGCTACAATGAAGCAAATATTTTACAAAAATAAACCAAAATTAACTCCTATTTGAACACTGGTTTGTTTTCTTTGAAAGGTAAATAAAGTACAGAAGATAGCTAAAAACAGAATAAATAAAGTATATCAAAAGCTTTTATATAGATCTTTTAATATACTAATAGCCCAGTCAAAATAGGTTTTATGGCTAAAAAAAAAATGAAAGTTTTGAAAATTGGTGGAAATGTTTGCTTGGACATACTGTTGAACATACTAAAAGTCCCCACCGATCAGACTTGAACTTTCGCCGCCATCTTGGAAAATGTGTACACTTTTTTGGTTTTTTACAAGTAACTTGAGAAATATTCATTTTATGTAAAAAATTTGAATACAAAAATTGAAGAACATTAAATTGTGAACAAAAGCATTATTTACATATTTTTTATAAGTCGAACACGAACAAAGATAATTGACTTTGAAAGGAGCGAACCACCACACCTGGGACGCGGGAGTCATCCCCATCGCGTTGGGGGGGATGACCCGCGCATGTGCGTCAAAAGTTGCATACTCACGTTTGTCAAACCTCTGCATATCAAAGCTCGAGAGAAAGTTGCAACAACATCCGATCCATTGTTATCAGGTTGTATTTTGAGACTTGGTGGATTCTATATTTTTATGTCATACTTAGGCTGCATTGGGTACATAATTGTTGGAGGTGGGCTAAAATAAATACTAACTTTGATGTACGTAATTACGGCAGTAGAAAATATGTTGCCTGGCCATGCATACGCTAGAAAAATCCTAGATAATTTAATTACCCAAACATCTTTAGCAAAAGTAATTTTTGACGCCATGGGCATATCTGATTGCAAAAGCAATAATCGCCATGAGTTGTTTAGAGATTTTGAAGGATTTTTTGTGTTTTTGCAAATAACTTTGTGTAAAAAAAGTTTAATACAAAAATTAAAGAAAATTAAATCGTGTACAAAAATATTGTATACATTTTGTCGTAACCCTCACACTTACCAAAATGCTGACTATTAAATGCGCGTTGATTATGGAGGTAGCGTCCAAGTCTCGTTGCAGGCGCTTTCCTTTGAATTATCTCCACTCCCTCATCGCGGCCTTCTTTAAACACGAGAAAATAGACTTTAATGTGTTTTGGTATGTAGATAATTGAATATTATTAATTTTATAAATGAATATAATAAACTGTGATGTATTCATAACGGTATTTTCATTGTGTTTAATTTTTTAAACTTACCTTCTTTGTAGTTGACGTGCTTTTTTCGGTACGGGATTGTTCGCGTCGTCAGTCTTGAAAAGATCGTCTATGGGTCAGCTAGCATCCCCTCATTCATCAATTCCTTTTATTGAATCGTCATGATCTACAGGGCAACTTCAATTATTAACTTCAATTCTTAACTCCACATACCCCATTGCAATTATAGCAGGCCGTAGTGCAGTTCATGCCTGATTTCCTACACACGCATCTTTCTCCCCAGTCAGTCTTACAGTTGCAAAACACTATGCTTAAAACTGAATCGCGAGCCATTGTATCCATAGTTGTGATGGGCACGAGGGTTTTCTCTTGACATTTCCAGCCCCACACTTCAGGTTTCAACTCATTCCTAAACCCTTTCTGCACTTGGTTATATAATTGAAAGGAATGTAGCCTGGCTTCCTCTGCAGTTGAGAGAAGAAACGAAATATATGGTTTTATTTTAGTGCCAAAGTTTGCGAAGTATTTGTACCTAAACTTATTTAGGGACTGTTCACTGGAATGTGCTCCATGCCAGATCAGAACAAAGCGTTCTCCTGCTTGAGCAACATTATTGTGAAATGAGTTGCATTTATTAATTACTGTCACGTTGTGTTCCATATCTTTACTTTGGAACATTTTTACACAAGGTTTCTTTCCTTTGTTGAAAGCTGAAGAAGTAGTATCGCATCCACTGAACGCATGGAGAAAAGCGATACTTTGGTATGTCCCGATGATTGTATTTTATTTGATGAATATATTTTTTTCTTTCCTTTCCCTTATCGTGGTTTGACAAGGAAAATGTCTTTTTTCTGTAGCAGCGAGAGCTGTTAATAGAACCAGGTGGTCAACATCTTCACCGATGATTACAATGGTGTTGTTATCAGAACATGCTTCATTAATTGCAGTATTTTTTAACGAATGCGGAGGCACTTGTAGCAGTATTTACAATGAGAATGTTGGCGTCGTCATTACTTTATGACGACTCCTCGTCATTTCATCATGGGATCGGAATTGAATTCCAATATTTTCCAGCTCAGCTGATATAATGCTGAACAATTCGCTCTTGTTGTTTTCATTTGAAAGGAACTATTCTTGTTGAACAGTAACTTGCATGTTTCCATCAAAATTTATGTCTACAGATGTTTTCACAATAGACCGTAAATTTTGTTCAACGTTTTTTGTACTGTTAGTGCAGTTAGATTAGCCAATAAAATCGAGTATACAGCTGGTACCATAATGTTTTTATATAGTTAATTTAATTTGTACAAGCAGCCGAAAAAGTTAATTGCGTTTCCCATTTGACGCGGTGTAGGAGAAAACCACTGTCCACAATGTTGACGCAGTTCAGGGGGTTAAGGTCTTTGTTTGGAACTTCAAAAACGTCGTACATGGCCAATGTCATTGTCTCTCGCATACCAGCTTCATTAAACAGAACCAACGGAAAAGGAGCTAACCCATATTCTAAATAAAATGCTAGGTCTTCGTCGCTTTGTTTAGCATTCGATATCCTCTGAAAAAGCGAAAACGGGTTTACTACTGTATTGTAACCGTTTACTTTCCCCGTGCAATTGACACTGATCAAACTTTCATAAGGTTTACCATTTCAAACTACTGAACCCAGAGGGCTGCAGTGGGGCCATTCTCTTTAAACTGCTGCAAAGCCATCCTCATTTTAATCTCATATACGATGGCTCGTATATGAGTATCTATCTCCGTTTATGATATCTAGCGATAGTAGTTCAGTAGCAAAATCTCTAAACAACTCATGGATATTATTGCTTTTGAAATCGGATATATCCATGACGTCAAAAATTTGTTTTGCTAAAGCCGTTTGGGTATTTAAATTAGCTAGGATTTTCTAGCGTATGCATGGCCAGGCAACATTTTTTCTACTGCCGTAGTTACGTACATCAAAGTTAGTATTTATTTTAGCCCTCCTCCAGCCATTATGTATCCAATGCAGCCTAAGTATGACATAAAAATATAGAATCCACCAAGTCTCAAAATACAACCTGATAACAATGGATTGGATGTTGTTGCAACTTTCTCTTAAGCTTTGATATGCAGAGGTTTGACAAACGTGAGCATGCAAGACTTTTGGCGCACATGCGCGGGTCATCCCCATCGCGATGGGGATGACCCGCGCGTCCTTTCAAAGTCAATTATCTTTGTTTGTGTTCAACTTATAAAAGAATGTAAATGATACTTTTGCTCACAATTTAATGCTCTTCAATTTTTATATTCAAATTTTTTACATAAAATCAATATTTCTTAATTTACTTGCAAAAAACCAAAAAAAGTGTACACATTTTCCAAGATGGCGGCGAAAGTTCAAGTCTAATCGGTGGGGACTTTTAGTATGCCTAAACAAACATCTCCACCAATTTTCAAAACTTTCATTTTTTTTTAGCCATTCGTCAAAATCGGGTCTAATTTGACTGGGGTATTAATACTGCAATGAGGAAAGCACTTCGTGAGTAGAGAAAAATTGACGAATATTGAACACTGATTCAATATTTCCTTTAATATTTTGACTGTGTTGACTGCATATTTCTAGGTGTAAAAGAAATTAACACAAAGTGAGTTGTAATTCATTAAAATCATTATTGTTCTCTCGACAGGACGAAATTTTATTCCTTACTTTGCGACTGAATCACATTTACTGCATTTATAATTTATTAAAAAATGTAAGTAAACGCTGAGTCTTCCTTTTATTGTTTTTATTGCCCTGGCTTAAAGTATTTTAGACCAGAAACATATAGGGTAGCAGTCTCAGGGGTGCGGCTCCGGTTTATAGTGACACCACAAGGGTCGGAGTCCGATTTAGACAGGTGCCATCTCAATGTTGACCAAGCACACCCTCCCAACTGCGGCATCTGGTAGGATCATACACTTTCCCACCCCTTCTGACCTCATAGATGGACTTTCCAATCTACGGATTCAACGTGCTCATATCCGGTCTTTACACGGAAGTATTTAATGGCGCTTGTTGGGTTTCGAGCTGAGCATCCTCAGCACCGAAAGCCGATACGCTACCACTGGGCTACCCAAGGACCATACTAAATTTTACCCTAAGGGGACGAGGGACTTTCAACCTAAATATTAAAGATTTTCAGTATTTTACTCTGCATTACTGTGCACAATTCTTAAAAACCACATATATTTTTCAAATTTCTTGACCACGAGATAAAGTACTGGCACACCTAAATGATGGTCCCACAGTAAAGTAGCCAGCCAGACTTCGCCGTGAATAACCTCAGACGAATGTTTCACGACAAGAATCTCCACATTAGAATAAATTAATAAATAAATAAAGCAAATACAAAAAAATTGCAGGCTGATAAAAAAAATCAATGCACAATTGTGTTTATACACACACACACACACACACACACACATATATATATATATATATATATATATATATGTATATATATGTGTGTGTGTGTGTGTGTGTGTGTGTGTGTGTGTGTGATAATATTATTAATAACCTTTAATCGCCCTTTCTGAACATTCTTTCTCATCTGGCAACCTTTCTGACGACCTATTCGGCCAGGGCGAGATGCTTCACCTTTCCATATACTAACTTTCTCCGCCAATTCTGGCAACATCTTTGACCTAATTCTATTTTAGCGTACTATGATGGAGACGCAAGCAGGCTCGATCCGAGTAACGTGTCATGTCGCTGTTCTCGGAAAATAAATTATTTTCTTCATGCATCCAACTTTCATTATTTCTGCCTCGATATGCTCTTTCTTCAAGAGATACCATTCGGGACATCAGATGAGCTCGACAGGATATGAACCTTTTAAAAATGCAACGAATAGCGACTGCAAGTGAAGATGACATTGTTCGACATTTCTAGATTCGATTCCAGCCTGGCCTCGCCATTGTTCGTCACTAACTGCGCCATCTGGAAAGAAGAAATTTACCAGTGCTGATACATCCATAAGTCAACTCCAAATCTCCAAGAAGTGCTTCAAGTTTTTGTGTGTACGCAATAATCATTAACAAATTCATTTCAAGATAATAATTATGATTTTCTGTGTGTACGCCGAACGCTGTTCAGAAATCATGGAAGCTGCTATAAGCTATTTTTCAAGATCACCATCAGAGTGTTTTACTCTTTAAAATGCTTACCTAAAGTAAATTACTATATTTTATATTACAAAAGTTGGTGTAAAACAGGCCAGTTACTATATTATTTTTTTTGTAATTTCTAATATCATATAAATGAAGCAAGATGAACACTGCCAAAGTAAATGTTGATAAAGATGATTCCTTTAGAATTCTGAATGTTGAAACTGAAATTAACATTGTGCTCTTTGACGATGACACTTTTTTACAAAAAATGTATCGATGGAAGCAATGTATCGATGGAAGCAATCAAATTAATAATTTTACAGAATTAGTAATTGTGTTGAAAGAAAATTTCTTCACCCCTAACTTAACAACCTTTAGTGATTTTGCAGGGTTAAAATTTAATGAAAACAATGATGATATTACAAAATATTTTAGGAGAAAATTAGAAATCGAAAAAAAAATTTAATTTAAGTAGTGCAATGATCATATTAGTCATTAATTTATAAATCATTCAGCTATCTTTAATCATTCTGATTTAGTATTCCTGTCCTATCGCCATCCTAGTTAATTTTGAAGAAACCCCGTGAGTGTAAGTGAAACTCACATATTTTTTTTAAAACTTTTTGAAGATTACTACATTTTATATGAAAAATATTATGTACTATATAAATATTACTGATTTTTATACTGGGGTTTCCACTCATTGTTCTCCCTGTTTCCTCGCGCTGTTCAAATGTTCCCTTTGAACAGTTGCCTTTCCCTCCCATGTTTGAGAAACTTGCCTGCCTCTTTTCATTTTGTGCAGTTTGCTCAACTTGAGTTTCAGGTTGGAAGCACCTTCCCTTTGGTAAACGCTCACGAGGATGTACTCACAGCAGATCACATACCTCAAATTTATGTTTGTATTGTCTTGATTTTTTTATGCTTCACAATAATTGAATTTAGTATCAATTGTTGGAATTTGTATTTTTGTTTGAATTTTTGCCACATCAGGTACCAGACATTTGGTATTGATGTTGAATGTTACATTTTGATAGCATTTAGTAAATTTATTCTACTAATTGCTGAAATTATAATTTTAATATTTTTGTTTACATGCTCAAGAGAAAAAAATTGAAATCAATAACTAATGTGAAATGGACCATAAACATCCAATAACATTAATTTTCTAAAATAAATACTACAAGCCGGGAGATCTCCAAAACTACTAAACCATACTATGACAAAAGACTGTGAATAAAAATAACTTTTGTGATTTTTACAAATAGTCGAACTGTACCCGTCCAGGACTCTGAAAACTTTTCAAAGACTGTGATACACATGTCAGGGACTGAGACCTGCATAATATTTTTTACTTGTATTTGTATTTGGAACGTCTTTACATCTGTTGTTATTAGTGCTTTCATTTAACCCTAGCATCATTGACCAAACGCTTCCCTTACGTTTAATGACCGGGTACCGCGGTACCCGCATCAAATTTCGAAAGCGTAACGCTGAAATCAGCTTTCTTTCTACCACCCCTTCTATTTAAATGAAACTGGTTTTTACACCCCCGTCCTCGCGGAATGTGGAAATGGAATTCTACTAACAGCAGGTGCTAACAATACCAACACTGATCATACCATAGAAATGTGGAAACCAACTTCATATCTGCTTTACAGAGTATGAGTAAGTATGAGTATAAATAGGTTTTTGAATATCCTTCGATTCAATCATTAAAACACCCGAACTGCACGACTCGAAAATGATAAAGATGCTGCAATTCGCGATCTTTGGGTTTACTAAACAATAACTTAGCAAAAAAGTGTAAACCATCGTAAAATCAGACGATAGATGAGCAGCTAATTCCATATCGTGGAAGAACTCGATTCACCCAGTTTATGCCAAATAAGCCCGGAGTATACGGTATAAAAGTATGGTGAATATGCGATGCCATTAATTTTTATCCGGTCAATTGTATACTGGCCTCTGGTTAATTGTATACCGGAAAATCCGGAGGACAACGTGAAGTCAATCAAGGAGAATGGGTCGTAAAAGAGCTGGTTACTCCATACAAACGTTCCGGCAGAAATATTACTATGGATAATTTTTTTACGTCGCTCTCTTTGGCTCAACTTTTGTTCTCATGTCGTCTGAAAATCGTAAGAACTCTAAATATATTCCAACAAGAAATATATTACAACAACAAGCATATATTCAAGAACAAGAAATATATTCCAACTGAAATATTACCATGTAAAATACGAGAATTGCAAATTTCTTTATTCAGATTCAATTGCGATGTAACAATATGTTAATATGTTCCTAAGAAGAAAATAGCTATTATATTGCTTTCTACTTTTCATCATGGTAAAAGTATGTCTTATCAGATGGGCCTCTAAATCAGGCCATGACAGGACATGATAGTTTTGGTGATTACCAAAAAAGATTTCATAGTAAAGATGATAAATGCATGTGCGGCAGCGTACAAACTGTCGACCACTGCATTTGTGAATGCACTTACTTTGAAAAGCACAGAGATAATTTTCCTACAGGTTATGAAAGTTGGACAAAAGCTGAATTATTTACTAATTACTACTGTATCAGACAGATTAGATTCATAGTAAAAGAGCTCATGGATTTCCACTTACCTTTCGCTGATTCGGGACAGTCTTTGTAAATAAGCAGAAAATATAGATTTATGGAATTTAAAACTGGTTACACACCTATTTTAAAATAATATATCAATACAAAGGTTATTGTGGTTGTTTAGTCAATAAATGATACACAATTTAATGTAAAATATTGTTTATTGTTTAGCACTATTTTCTTTGATTCTGAGCCTTGTTATTCAATGTATTTGAGACTCACTGCGTGGAGGAATGAAGGGATGGATCCGAACTGCGGTTGGTAGTGCACAATTGAACCTTATGCACAATTGAACTGTAATAAAGGAAAATATAGATATATTTAATTGATAGAAATCTTATATAGGAATCAAGAAGCATATATGTTATTAAGTGTTTTGTTAACTCCAAAGAAGAAAAATAACTATAATATTTATTGAGTAACATGTGCAAAGAGTAAATGTATGGAAATGTATAATATTTATTGTGTGTGCAAATGTTATAGGTTTGCTTTTAGTGGTCTTATGTGTGTAAAATTTAGCATATTGTCTTGCTGTAATAATTTAAATTGCAGTTATAACTTACTGCAACATGTATCAATGTGTTCAAAGATTTGGCAGGTTAAATCGTATTTTAGTGTCTTTATAATTATTTAAAATAAAGGTGCAATTTAATAATATTTATGAATTAAAGTGCATGTCTAACTAAAGTATTAAAGTGGTAAAGTCAGTCATTTGTAACTCAGTTGGATAATTATATGAATAAAAAACATCAATCCGGTGGCGCGGGGTCTTCACCTTGCCTTATGGCAGGTGAGTTCCTCGGTTCGGGCCCTGACAGTGCTTTACAAAATAAAAAAAAGGTAAATATAAAGGGCAAAATTAAATAAATAGATAAATATATAATAGGTCAATAAAACGATTAAATACGTATATTAATTAATAAGTGTTCTTTGAATATTTATTTGTTATGTATTGTTTTTTATATTTGTGATTATTGTAGCTGTAAATAATCTATCTATTCTAAAAAAAAGTAACTGCCGCTGCTGTCGAAGCCGCTGTCAAAAGCTTGTCACGCTATCTCCTCCGAAACCGCTGGAGGTATGGGGTCGAGATCGATACCAATAGATGCAGAACAATGTGGGGAAGAAAGTAAGACATGTCTCATCTTTGTCCGCCTTTAAGTTTTTTTTATACACTGATGGCCACCCAAATGGCAACACCAAGAAAGACAAGATATATCACAACAAAATTTATTTTGTAGATAATATGTTGACCAAGTATCAAATGATTAAATTTATACACTTCTGAGAAGTGTGGTTCCTACCAAAATCAGTAGCCAGAGTAGCCTCCATTGTTGGAGATCACCGCTGCCACACGCCTCGGCATTGATTCAAAGAGACTTTGGATGAGTTCTTGGGGTACAGCAGACCAAGTAGCTTCCACACGTTGCCAAAGTTGATCTGTTGTGGCAGCTGGGGATGGAATCTGGGTCAATCGTAGAGCAACCATGGACCACATGTTTTCTATCGGCGAAAGATCCGGAGAGTGAGGCGGCCAGGGAAGCAATTCAATCTGGCGATTGACGAAGAACCGTTGGACAATGCGTGCCACGTGTGGTCGCGCATTATCCTGTTGAAATATGGCTGTGGGCAAGCCCTGAAGGTAAGGAAGGACAACTGGCTCCAACACCTCGGAGATGTAGCTCTGGCTGTTTAAAGTACCTGCAATGCGTACTAGAGGAGTGCGAGAGTGATATCCAATACCACCCCAAACCATAATACCCGGTGCAGGACCAGTGTGGCTGTGCATAACACAGCTGTTCAGCATCCTCTCTTCACGGTGTCTCCAGACTCGAATGCGACCATCGTGGTGTTTCAGACAGAAGTGTGACTCGTCAGTAAAGACAATTTCATTCCATTCTGCCGTCTACATCCTTCTGTCATCGCACCATTGGCGGCGGATACGTCTGTGGTTCTGCGTCAAGGGTAGACAAAGCAATGGACGTCTTGCGGACAGACCACTCTGCTGTAAACGGTGTCGAATGGTACGCGCAGACCTTGGATGATACGTTACAGACTGCATGTGGTGTGCTATGGTTCGTGATGTGACAGAGATCCGTCACTGCCATGCGCACAATTTGCCTGTCATCACGTGAAGTGGTGCGCTGAGGTGGATGCGATCGAACACGCCGGTCCGCCGTACCCTCCTGCATCCAACAATCACATATCTGCATTACAGTTGTTTGGTTTCGTCCAACACGACTACCTATTTCCCTGAAAGATAATCGACAATCTCGGTAGGCCACTATCCTTCCTCTGTCGAACTCGGATACTTGATCAAAAGATGATCGCTGTTTTCGACGAGGCATAATTGATCGTTTTTTTGAAAAAACCACAAGAAAAACACAATTACCGAACTTGAAATCGTCGAAATCTCCAAGCCTTAAATAGCGCTTTGAAGTGGCGCCACAGGCGCGCGTGATGTGCGTCTGCGCTGAAATTCTAATCATTTGCATATCTCCACTCCGCTAAGGCATGTTGTAAATTTCATGTTATTTGCATGTTTCCTTCTGGGTGTTGCATTTACAGTAGCCAGCAGTGTAATTTATGTTTTGTGGAAAAATATTGACTTTTTCATGTTCAGATTACGATAACTCGCCAAAAAAGGATCGTTGAAATTTGATTTTTTTACAATCTAAGACTACAGACATTTCTCCTTCAAACAAGACCTCATTTGTTTTAAAATAATTTAAAACAGACTAAAATTTTTATTAAAATTTAAAACTTAGTTTTTCGACAAATTTATGCGTTTCGACAAATATAAGTTTGATGATCTCAGATTTATTATGTTACAGAAAAAATATTTACATCATTAGAAAGACGAAAGCTTCCTTATTCATATAAACCTCATTTCAAGTCTCTATCTTAAAATTTCGATTTTTAGTTGAATTTTAAAGAAATACTTCAAAAATATCTTCTCATTCGCTTCCTTCACAGGACATGAAAGTAGATCCAATTTTTCACCCATAGGCGGGCTTCATCCACTTCGCATAAGGGCGACTGACAACAGTATATGGCTTTTACATTGCCCGAGAATCACCCCTATGTATCTCGTTATTAGCCATAACAGAGGTGCGAGCGTAGCGAGCCTAGGGGCAAAGCCCCTAGTAGGTCTTAAAAAAAATAAAATTTAGGAAAATAAATATTTGTTTCGCGGTTTGCAAATTGTTAATTTGTGAAGTTGTTTATTTACTTGTATGCAAGATTTGTTATGTAAATGAATATTTATGAATTGTAATTGTGGTAAAAATTATAAATAATTATATTAATGGGTTATAAGAAAAATTACTAAACAACTTGTGTATATCAATGTAAGTTGCAATTGTTTTACTTGTAAATTATAAATGTTTAATGGTAATTTGTTAGAAACTTATTTATAAATTGTACTCTGTATAATTTATTTGCTATGCGCCTAGATAGCTTAGCTGAATTGGCATTTGTTTTGTTTTCAAATGATAATTGGTAAATATAATTACTTTAACTAGGGTGGGTAATTTGATACATGGGTATTGTTTTAGCATTCTTCATAATTTCAAAGTAAGTAGTTTTAACGAATCTTAACATGTCTTTACTTGCCCGTAAGCTTCGCTTGTTATAATGGGGTAAATTAAGCTGGTATAATGGGGATAAATTAAATGTTAACCTTGGGTTTTATATTTTAACCAATTTGTCTTATTTAAGTAGTTTTTGGGGCATTCTAAATGGTTCTGTAACTTATACTTTTGTTCACCCTTGTGCTATGGCTTTTCTTTATCCCTGTTTTGAATGGTGGTTATTGGAAAGGTATGGCATATTTTTACTTTGGCTTTTCTATAGTTTTGTAATCTTAACACTATAATACAAATTTAATTCAACTTACCGGTGTTGCCTGGGGCCTCTTTGGATGCTAATACAAGCGGTGGCTTGGATGTAGTGGTGCTATTTCGGCTGGCTATCTGGATGCATTTTAACTGCTTGCTCTGGTGTCTTCTTTGACCTTGTTCATTGGTTTGGTGCTGTATTATGATCTGCGTTACTTTTCTTGATATTGATAAGTGTTACAACTCCATCATAATGGGGCTTAACATTAAGTTCATAATTGTTTTATTATGGCGGAATAGTTAGTTGTGCCAGGGCCTAATATTAATAAGAAGTAAATTTGTTAATTAATAGCTTTTGCATTTTAATATGGTAAATTTGAAATTGTCTTACATGCAAATCCTAATGGATAATTATGAGCGTCCAAAAGTTATCTTGGGGCCTTCGTCTTCGATTAGGATGGCGGAGTTCCTGGGTTCGGGCCTCGTCTGAGCTGACTTCGAGTATCCGGTAAAGGGTACTGGATATTCCTTAAAACTTAGTTCAATAGCTTTTTTTGTTTAAAAATACTAATATTATCAGAAAAAAATATTTAATTGAGTTTTTATATTTAATTAAGAAATTAGAAATAAATAACTAACAGAAATTACAGTTTGTTTTTAGTAGGAATAAAATTAATTGATAGCTCTTTGCAAGTTAAATTATATTTAAGAGCTAATTGTTCTCAAGTATGCTATTTGAAAAGTTTGTTGTGATTTGAATAGTGTTAATCCTTGTAAAATTTGAACATAATAATATTGAATATTGTATGCTTACTATGGCTAGCAGTTTATTATTATTTGTTGAATATTATTGTATTGTATATTATTTGCAGTGTTTATCATACTGCTAATACGCAGTAGTTGTTTAAGGTATATCATAAATAAACTTGAGTAAATCTGGCATACGGTAAAATATATATGTATGTATATGTATATGTATATATATTTATATATATATATAAGAATAATTAAATAATAAAAAATTCTAGGATTAGGTTCAAATGGAACCGGGAATGGACTCTTTCGGCTGTTAACTAGCTAACTTAAATTAAACTAGTCGTATGCCACTAAATAGCCTGTTTTGATCTGTTTTATTGTTGCATTAAGCTTGTCGGGTTGCCCTTGCGGGTTCTTTTGGGGTCCAGCAGGATTGCCGCCCTAAGGGCAGTTATCAGAGTATGTTTGCCTTATAACCGAAAGGTGCGGGAGGCGGAAGGATCGACTTATCAGATGGGCCAAACAAAAGCTAGAAATCATTACGTTTTACAACAAAACAAAACCTGGTGTTGACACGATAGATCAGATGCTTCGAAAATATACCTCTCAAAGACAAACGAAGAGATGGCCACTTGGGTTTTATTTCAACATTTTGGACATATCTGCTGTAGCTCCTTATATTATTTATAACGCGAATGTCGATATGCCTAACCATAAAAAGAATGACCGCTGTTTATTTTCGCGTCAGTTAGGTGAAAACTTGTGTCTTCCATCAATTTAGGATCGGTCAAGAAATATTCAAGCCATGCGACATTTTTCAACCAGGTCAGGTGTAGTAAGCAATTTAAATTCCCCAAACAGTGTATCTCTGCCTGCGATGCCGTCCAGCTCCAGTACTACCGCACATTTTCAAGCATGTGATTCAACTGGAATTAAGTCAGTTGTTGGAGTTTCCCAAGTGTGGGATTCTGCGCCTAAGAAACTTCGGAGAGAAACGAGAAAATCATGCAAAACTTGTAGAAAACCAGTTTGTGATGAACATCTAATCTCTATATGACAATGTAAAGCATGTGCTGAAACCTAATTTATTTTTGTATAATTGTATTTGTCATGATGATGATAATATCAATAAATAATAATGTGCAGAAACTTAATTTTTTCAAGAATTATATTTGTCGTGATAATAATAATAGTAATAAATAATACTACTAATAATAATAATAATTACTACTACTATTAATAATAAATAATACTACATATAATAATAAATAATTATTATTATGTTTGATAATATTTGTTTTAATAATAATCATGTACTTTTGCTTGTAAGCGAGAGACAATAATGGGTACCCGGGTACCTGGATATTGAGTAAAGGTATAAGAATGTTTAATGAAAAAAAACAAAAAAACAACAATATTTTTTTCGTAAAAGAACAATTGTATGTCTAGTTCAGATTCATATAAATAACGAGGATTAAAAGCGATTTTACCAAGGCTTAATTAGAAATGCTAAAAATTACGATAACAATCGCAAAAAGGTACCCGGGTACCCGGTCATTGACGCTATGGTTAAGTGTATCATTCCATTTTTATTTCACTCCAGCTATTTGTTTTTATGTTTTTCAACTGTATATTTTAACATAAAAATTTGTGATTTTCGAGCCAGCTTCAACCTAATATTCTAACTACTAATTTTCATGTTTTTAATATCTGGAGTGTCTTGGAGTCGACGGCCGCGGCTCCAATCCATATTTGATGGGGGGGGGATATTCTGTGATAATATTATTAATAACCTTTAATCGCCCTTTCTGAACTTTCTTTCTCATCTGGTAACCCTTCCGACGACCTATTCTGCCTTGGCCAGATGCTTCACCTTTCCATATAGTAACTTTCTCTGCCAATTCTGTGAACCTCTTTGACCTAATTCAATTTTCGCGCGCTACAATGGAGACTCGAGCTGGCTCGATCCGAGTAATATGCCATGTCGCTGTTCTAGTAAAATAAATTATTTTCTTAATGCATCCAACTTTTATTATTTCGGCCTCGGTATGCTTTTCTTCAAGAGATGATCATTCGGGACATCACGTATCTATATATATAAAACAGTTCCGTAACTGACTCACTGACTGACTGACATACAACGCACAGACCAAACCGCTAGACCTAAAGTGCTGAAATTTTGCATGGCGATTCTTCTTATAGTGTAGGGGTGCACTAGGAAATATTTTTGAAAAATTGTTCTTAGATTTTTTAGAATTAAATTTTTAAGCTGTTTCTGTAACTTTTTTCAAGTTTGCATTTAAAATAATTATTTGAGGGTTATATAATTTATATCACGAGAAGGATCATAAAAAGTCCTTTAAAATGAAATCTTTTTCGAATCCTTACTTTAATTTTCTGTTTTTGGGTGAGTTTTTAAATATTAATTTTTAGATTTTAATTTATTAAATGCTGATCACGTGATTTCTTTTCCTGGTACTTTAAATTAATTTATCTTCGCGTTCATAGCAACGAAATAGACAAAAAAGATTTTTTTTTCTTGCTGATGCGGCCGAGGATTGGAAATTATCCAAAAAATATTAAAATGCAGTAAAAAATATGTTCCTCAAACTGTACTATTTTAACTCTACTATATACTTTAGTATGTTGTGTTAGATTTAATTAGAATATTTTCTTCTACATTATTTTGTCTATAAAAATATCCCTTCCGATTTTTTTATAAATATATTTTTTCGTTTTTTTTTACATCAAATGCATACATTGATCGTTGTATTTATTATAAATATATTTAAACATATTTTTGGCATTAATTGCATACATGTGGGGTTTTGGAGGGAATAATCACAAACAGTGTGCCACACACACGTGCAAAACATCGTCTATCTCTCCATATGAGAGTGGCAAGCATGGGGCTGTATGGATGGCATCCCACATACATTGACCGTTGAAATTAATTTGAATGTACTCCTTAGCGAACTACGGGTTTTCAGCTAGTATATATATATATATATATATATATATATATATATATATAGGGTAAACTTAAATCTGAAAAAAATAAGGTTTTTAAATGTATGGAATGCACATGAAACATTTCGAAAAATGCTAGCATTTTTTAAATTTCTTTTTGAAAAACTGGCATTTCCCTGTCAAAAAATCGGTATTTTGAATTTTAATATTTTGAACTCCATGCACTAAAAAGGTTTTTTTCATTTTGTACATAGAGTTATAAGTTGAAAATTAAACAAATTTGAGATCGAAGGTCCCTTGTCTGAATAACGGAAATCCGTAGAAAAAAAAAATAGTTATGCTGATAAACTCCATGAGCAACTACTCAACTGCGTCCCTGATAATCACAAAATGCTTTTTTTTTCCATGCCATACTACTCATTATTTTTACACATTATTTTTTTGTGCATCGCATATGGCTGAGAGCTAAATATGAAGATATATTAGAGTGATACGTATTGTTGGTCACATAGTATGAGAAAAAAAAATGGAGAAAAGGGGACACATTCATGAAATTCTTGACCATGGCTGATAGCAATCCATTTATCAAACCTTTCGAGTCTATTTGTAATTATGGCGACAGATCAAGGTTATGATATATTTCATGTCCATTAGGGACAAAAGTTTTGGAAAAGTAAGGAAGTTATTGATATTATCGAATAAAAGTCCCTCATAAAGTAGGTCGGAATGCCCACTGACGTTGATAAAATATCGGAAGTACTCTTTCTTTCTTTATTATTGGGCGTAATTTCTAAACGAAATTTTGAAAAGAGATGAAATTGCAACAATAATATTATTTGTCTAATGCAAAGACTGAGTAAAGTACAGGGTGATTTTTTTTAAAACTGACACTACTCAGAGCCATCTGTAGCATGATCTATGAACCGGAATTCCACCAAAATAGATAGAGGGACTTGGGACGACATGGGAACAAGTTTCCGTGAAAAAACAAAAAACAAAAAAAAGTTCCAAAAGTTGCCGATAGAGGACATATGGCGGTGTTGTTCTAGGTGCACCCGAGAATTTGCACAAAACGCAAGTAAAACATCAAAATGCAAATTCGCGACTACGTAGTCGACAGCAGCACCAGTCTATAGGGACCTATAGACTGGGGCTATAGGTCATATAGCATGACTATATCTATACCAGGACTATAAAGATAAGGGGTGAATACCGAAAAAGTTGTAATAAGCAGACAAATGAATAATAAAAAAATTCACTGCGACGTCACTTAAAGCAGCAAATTCACTTTTCTCTTCTTCAATGTGACCACCATCCTGGTGGACGACACATTGGATCCTGAACACTATGTTCTCAACGGCTGAGCGTAACATGCCACCAGGGATGTTCATCAGAGTCCGGTATATGTTGTCCTTTAGGGCCGCATTAGGGCTTTGAAGTACATGATGAGTCTGATGAAGATTCAGCTAATGAAGATGAAGGTGGTCTCGTCGAAAACCTAACTGGAAGACAGCTACTAGCTCCTTCAGAAGCAGTTCTAGCAGATGGCCGTCGAATTGGAAATCAGGATATAGAGAATGAAGATAATGAAGATAAAAACCAGAAAACTAGTTTAATTAAAAATGAATCTAAGCAAACAAAAAGAAGTCGAAAGAAACAGAAAGTGCGTAGTTGGTCACACGATGACGTACTACAAAAGGATCCAGTCTTTCCGATGCCTGTTTTCTGTGTCTATAGAAATAAAACATGTACCGAGTTACTTGAAATGTTTATTGATGATGCTATTATTAATATTTTAGTTACTGAATCCAATATATATTCTACCTGGAGAAAATGCCCAGACATAACAGCAGAAGAAATAAAGTTTTTCTTGGGGATACTAATTTTAGACCGAATGCCATAGCCGAAAACAACTAATATATGGGTGGTTATATTAGCGCATACAGATTTGGCATCTGCGATAAAAAATGGTGGTGGTGTATATTTAGCTGGTTGCTTGATGTATGTATCAACAATTCATGAATAATAAAGAAAGAAACAAGATCATACATATCCAAGCTTCATTTTCGCAGGGAGATTGTACAGACGTGCCTTACTCGCTATCAGAAAATTCCAAGGTAGGAAGGTGCCCATCAAGCAAAACTAGTGGTCGTGTGATGTCTGATATTAGATATGATTGAATTGATCATTTTCTTAAAAATGTACCAGATAATAAGAGAAGAAGATGTGCCAGACACTTATGTAAATCTGTGGGACGTACGCAATGTAAAAAAAGTGATGTAGGACTTTGTGTGGGATGTTTTGTTGAATATCATACTGAATAGTTTTTTATATGTTCTTGGAGGTTGAAATTTGTAAATTTGTATTTTTAATGTTATTTTGGCTTGTGTATAACCAGTTTGTAAGCTGTGCGTAAAAAAAAACTGAATAAGTAAAATAATATCTTTTTTCCTATTTTGCTCATATAAAGGACTGGCGTAGACATATAGTCACATGCCATATTACCTAAATATGACATCTGAGTTATAAAAAAACAGTATATTTCCACTCTAGTAACTTCAATGAACATAATTCAGTTCGGGGTAAAAATTTCAAAGTGAAAAAAAAAAATCCGTCCTTAATGGGTTAATGAACGATAACGCGAGGCCACATAGAGCTCTTCTGGTCGACGAATTTCTAGAGAGTGAGGATATTCGCCGGATGGATTGGCCAGCCAGATCTCTAGACCTTAACCCTATAGAGCATGTCTGGGACGCTCTGGGGAGGGCAATTGCAACTCGCAACTCCCCTCCGAGAACCATCCATGGAATGAAAGCAGCGTTGCTGAACGAGTGGGACCAATTGCCACAGGAAATGATAAACTGCCTTATTTCAAGTATGAAATCACGCTTCGAGACCTGTATATCTGTAAGAGGGGACCATACCCCCTATTAACCTATCTATTAACCCATTTTTTTGCTTATTCTGCAACCGCTGTCGCATACCTTTCGACTCCAACGAGTGTTACGCACGATCATGCTTGTGTATCACAATTATTGAATGGTTATTTGTTTTGTATTGTATAAATGTATGTACATATCAAATTTCATTAAAATCGGTACAGTAGTTCTAAAGATAATCGACCAAGTTTGCAAATTCTCTTAATTTCTTAAACCAGTGTAGTTAGAAAAGCAGTATATTTGATATCAAACGTTAGAATTATACTTAATTTTAACAATCAAGTATAATTCAAACATTTAAGCCACGTGGATTCAGAACTGGTGCAACGACAGAATATACATTTTTGTATACCCAAGGCAGAAAACATCAGAACTGATAAGGAAGGTCCACGAATGTCTATCGACATTGAAAAAAAAGTATAAGTGGGAAGAAAAGATTGAAAGTTGCACCACGTTGTGGACAATCTTACGCGCCTGTTCCACATGATTTAATCAACTAGATCGTGGCCACATCACTACAGATACTCTATTAAATATACAAGAGATACTGATAAAGTGCGTATATCCATTGGATCTGTGGATGACATTGTGAGAGACAATGAGGCTGAGACAACAGGAAGGCTGTCCAGAGCCTTCTAGAATACCCCGAAAAAAATGATTTGCTGCAATATGCTTTGTACGATAATATTCAGAAAAGCGATTGACGATTAGAGAATTCACACAATTTCCATACAAGTAGCAACCATCCTTTGCTTTTCCTTTTTTGTGACAGGGATTGAAAAGAACAAGTGCTTGGACGAATATTTCTAGAATATGCAGAGTTGAATGATTCCAGAGTCCTCTGAGTAAGCTACAGAGACTTAAATTATACATTAAATAATAATACAAGGAATGATTTATATATCAAACTATGATAAGTTTGAGGAAGTAAAGATAAAAGTATTTCGAGGTACCATGACCCTTCATTCAAAGTGTCTGAGCATATATATATATATATATACTGTGTTTGTTGTGAGCAGCTTTAATCCTTTTTGAATGGCTATCATCCAAAAATTAAACATAAAAAAGAAGCAATAATAAAACAATGGAAACTAAAAAAAATTATAAATTTTTCATTTAAACGCGCTAATATATGCACAAAAATACAAGCGCAAAACACAAAACCACTTGTTTTTTAAACATATGACCGAAACTTCTTCAAGACATTTATTTCTGCATGTGATTGCTGTCACATACTTTACAGACAAAATTAGTCTCTTTTATATTGCTGCTGGTAGTATTTCAGCAATCTTTAGGCCTAAATTTTTGAAAACTTCCATACTCTCTCATTTTTTAAAATTTCAATGGAATCTACAGTTTAAGAATATTTTATAAATGTTTATCGACATGGGTAAAATAACTACGAGGGTGAACTGTAATAGGAATGCAATGTAATTTAGGAAATTCTACATTGAGATGCTCCAGCGTAGACCTATAAAGTACCTAGAAATTTTGCTATGTTGTGTTATGAAATAGGCTGTCAACTTTCTATTTACTATATTTTCGAATAATTTTACTCTAAAGTAATTTCTTATAAAAATATCACATCTATGTACTCTGTAAACGTAAGGAAATTATTCATTATTGTTTAACTTTTGTACAAAATTTCAATGAATAGAAAAATTTATTTTAAATAATTATGATATAAAGTTGACAAATTCGCCTCAAATAAAACTGAACTTTATTTAAAACTTCACATTACTTTATGGACTCGAATTCAATAGATTCTTACAAGAAACAGTGACATATTGCTTTGATTCATAATTATACTTTAGTTCTGTCGTATTACTGTAGATTAACGTTAATCCAAGCAAAGAAACTAAGTTTTCTTTAAATGACAAATACTAAATAATGCAACAATCTGTAATAATAGAGCCTCGTAGATCTAACTAACTTACGATCTTTTCTGATATGCCCTACTTATAGTCCTTGAAACAGAGGCAATGTTGCACACACTGAAGAAGTGACATTTCATTTAAGAGTGAGAAAAATTAATGTAATGAAAGTGAAAGTAAACAGATGAGAATCTTAAGAAAAAAATTTTATGCGGTCAAATCGCTGTAATTTCATATATTCTGATAGTGGAATCATCATTTTGAGAAAAAAGATAATAATCCGGACAAAATTCTCTTTTCATACCGAATATTCAAAATATCTATTTTTTCTCTCTCAACCTCCTTATTATAATCTACCAGCGTATTAAATCCTTACTGGAAACATTTTCAGGGATTTTAATTCACTGTAACTCAAATATGTAAAGAATAATTTCAAAAAAATGTTAAAAAAATGTATTCTTAGAGATTATGGAAATTTTGAAATAATACTTGCGTTGATTTTAAGTTCATTATTATTCGACAAAAATAACTCTCCATGAATATAAAATAAAATCCTAGACAATTTCCTTAGAAGAAGATTTTCATAAAGCTTGTAGTGATTTTTAAACCTCGATTAACAAATTTTGTTATGGAATCCATATGGTTTACCTAAATATTTCCGTGTTTACCAAGGGTTGTCTGATAAGCTAATAATATAATCAAACAATAAAAGTACTTATAACCACTCCTTTTATGCACAAAACTAAAGCTAGTGTGACAGAATATGAAATTACCAAATGGAAACAATTCATGATTCCTAACTTAACACTTCCCATGAAATCAGTTTTTATGTTCTAGATCATATCTTTCATTAGCTAGATCCTAACAAAAGACCAAGGTCAATAAATAGTTTCTTTCTCACTTCATATGATTTACCTCAATATCCTCATGATTATCAAGGGTTGTCTTATAAGCTAATATAATCAAACAACAAAAATATTTATAACAACTCCTTTTATGCACAAAACTAAAGATAGGTTTATAGAATATGAAATTATCAAATTGAAACAATACATGATTCCTAACTGGGCTTAATACTTCGCATGAAATCAATTTTTATGTCCTAGATCATATCTTTCATTAGCTAGATCCTAACAAAACACTAATGTAAATAAATCGCTTCTTTCTCACTTGAAAGACATGTCTTCGTTTTATATAGTACGTTTTCTTTCATCAACAATCTCCTGCCATCTGTTGAAAAATTTTAATCGCTCAAAAAACTCGGCATTGGCTTACTGACAGATAACCACACCCTGACTGCTTCTTCGAGTCACTTATGTAGGTGTAGGGCGTGCTAGGTAGTATGAAGCCGAGAAATGTCGATTGGGGGAAAAACATTTGCAGAAACATGATTAAAACAAAAAAAGTACTAATGTAACAAGGTAAAACATGGGATGATATTGAATGTCAACACTTTAGATTTAATTTTTTATATCATATATTGTTCTACCAAATGTTTTATTGTATGTATCAGTGTAAAACAGAAAAGAGATATTTTCTTGAGTATCAGAAAGAGAAAAGTAGTGAAATAAAAATTGGTGAAATGTTTATTATCAAATTAAAATTTTTTTTCATTCTTTTGAGAAATAGTTATATTACTCTTCTATTTATATGAGAAGTAAGTAATTATATATATATATATATATATATATATATGTATGTATGTATATATAAATAATATATTAATATATATATATCACATACATATTGATAAATAAGTTATTGGTCATAAAATCTGACCTTTTGATGCAAGAAAGATCAAAATTGTGTTTTTCTATCATATATCGTCAACACAAAACACCGCAACCGTACAGGAAAAAAATGAGGTATTATTCTAAAGTGATTTTATATATGTAATATTCCATGGCCTATGCATTGGATAATGATTTATTAAAAAGCATAAGAATGATATACTAGATAAAATTAGTAAGTATAATAATGTAAACAGTTCAACATAAACTAAAAATTTATAAAGCGGGCATTCTTCTTATAATTATCTTGCTCTGTTGGAATATTTAATGTTAGTTACATAAAATATTAAGATATCGTATGAACACATATATATCTAGCTTATTACTACAAGAATAAACAAAATACAGAAGTTTTAAGTATTAAAAATTTCAAGAGTATTATTATAGCTAAAATATTCTTATGTGAATAATTCTTATTATGTATTAACTCTTATTATGTATTATTTACTATAGGTAAAATTCAAATGTTCAATTACAATAAACGTTTAATAGCAGCACGATTCTCCACATTTCATATATATATATATATATATATATATACACACACACATATATATATATATATATATATATATACACACACACACATATATATATATATATATATATATATATATACAAGGTGTGCCCATAAAGTAACCGGACAATTTTTTTTTAAATAACAAAAATATTACTCACCTTCAAATAAATTTATCTCCTTCAAAATAATCGCCGAAGGAGACTATACAATTTTTTCAACGTTTCTTCAAGTCACCGAAACACTGTTTATAGGCGTTTGAACTAACCATTCGCAAAATACGCGTAACATTTGATTTATATCCGAGACGTTTTCAAATGTCTGTCCTTTCATGGATTTAGCATTTTTTGATTACAAAGGACTTATTCACCACGAATTTGTTCCTGAAAATGAAACAATTAATCAGTGTTTTTACAAAGAGGTGATTTTTCGATTAAGAAACGAGATAAAGTGAGTTAGGAAGGAATTGTTTTGATTCTGGGCAATGGTTTCTTCTACATGATAATGCTAGGCCCCATGCAGTAATTTCTGTACAACAATATCTTACTAAGCATTCAATTACAGTGATAAATCACCCACCATATTCTCCCAACTTATCATCAGCTGATTTTTTTTCCTTTTTCCGAAGCTTAAGATGACCATGAAAGGACAGAGATTTGAAAATGTCTCGGATATTAAATCAAATATTACGCATATTTTCCGAACGGTTAATTCCAACGCCATAAACAGTATTTCGGTGACTTGAAGAAACGTTGGAAAGTTTGTATAGACTCCTTTGTCGATTATTTTGAAGGAGATAAATTTATTTGAAGGTTAGTAATATTTTTCTTATATATAAAAAATTGTCCGGTTACTTTATGGGCACACCTTGTATATATATAAATATATATATACAGTGGAATCTCGATCGATCGTTCTCCGAATCATCGTTTTCCCGCATTTATCGTTCAATTCAGTCGGTCCCTGGAAAAACGATATATATATATATATATATATATATATATATATATATATATATATATATATATATATATGTGTGTGTGTGTGTGGCTGGGTAGATGAGTGGGGGTGTGTTTATATGTCTTCAGTGTGAAAATTATCTCAAACAAAAAAAAGCAGGCTTTAACGTCGATCAAACGACTATATTATTATGATGGATTATTTTACTGTTTCATTACTCATTTAAACTTTTACTTTTGTGTACACAAATAATAAAGTCTACTTGGCAAAAGGTCAAACATTGTTTCCCCAGTATTGGGAATATTTGGAGTTACTGGCTCTTTTCCCGACGACTGTAATTACGAGGAAATATATAGGTTATCTGCTCAATCTATCATGAAGAATGAGAAGGAATTTCACGTCATGAGGGCAGTGAAGTGTTCATCCATTCCGGTATTATTGCGTTTAAGCTGCACCGAAAATGCAGGTAAAAGGATTTATTGCATACCATACCCATAAAGACTCTTAGTTATTTGTAATATATACTAAAAACATCTAGGAAAATAGATGTAAAACTAACACACGTAAAAATAATCAGTAACATTTTTACAAGATATCATTCTAAAATATATTTCGATACCACGAATTGCGCTGAATTTTATCAATGCTTTTAAAAATTCAAAGCATATAAGTTTTGCGTTCAGAATTATTCCGTTTGAATATTATTTAAATTCCAAAACAATGAAAGGTTAAGCATTTAAGTTATTAAATGTATTCCCTCTATCACTAAACGCTGCCGAATATTAATCTCTTAACTTAGATACAGTCTTTTCCCGAGTTATATCAGACCTGCTTGAATCTCTATGCATAATAAGATATTCCTCCACGTTATTTATATATATATATATATATATATATATATATATACATCTCAAAGAACCTTTGAAATTTAATGTTTAAAGTCCAGTACTATCAATAAGAATCCCTTAATATATTTTAAAAAATAGGTCACTTGATGAAAGCAATAAAAACTTAATTTTTCTTAAAAATCTGGAAGTTTAGCATATGTTCACATTTATAGCGTTTACCCAATTTTGATAGACTTGCTAACATACTTTTTCGAAGTTTAATGGCATAACAAATAATAGTTACATTAAATTTATTGAATAAATTAAATTTATAGAAAACATATTATAAAAAAAATATTTTCATTGTAACAATGAATCATTATTTGATTTATAGCTTATAGAAAATAATTTTCTTAAAACCTTCCGAACGAACGAAGAACTTTCCATTTATAAATATCAATAATAATAATCTAAAACACATTTTAAAATTGAAAAATAGAAGCATGTCTTGAATTTTTGTTTAAATACCCAAATTTCTCTTTTTCTGAATAGGAAATATGAAGTAAATGATTGAGAATTTTTTTTTTAAATTTATGTGTCTGTTCTACTACTTTTCTTTTATTATGAAAGGACCGTAAAACTATCAAATCGATGCACATATCTGCTTGCCGTTGTCGTGTGCATTTATTTTTTTGCTGTGAAACTTCGTTATTTTCGGATTATTTTATATCACAAATTTATTTAATATGATATTCGCTTAGTTCTAAATACATTTAAACACGAATATGCTCCCCCCATATATATATATATATATATATATATATATATATATATATATATATATATATATATATATATATATATATTTATATGTGTGTGTGTGTGTTTGTGTGTGTGTGTTTGTGTGTGTGTGTGTGTGTGTGTTTGTGTGTGTGTGTGTGTGTGTGTGTGTGTGTGTGTGTGTGTGTGTGTGTGTGTGTATGCGTGTAACATTGAAATATTCTGGTTTCGAAAGGAAGAATTATTTTTTTCCTTTTAGTTAAATTTTCCTTAATGCTTCACGATGTTAGAAGATACAAAACGGGGCTTGAATGAAAAGTTGTTTCATTATATAAGTCAATTCTATAGATAAATACTATCTATATAGTATTCATGTACAATCTACCGATAAAGTAATTTACAGATTAATTGCGATAAACCATATAAGAGTACTTACTTGCGGTGTATGTATATCTAAACATATTTCATGCAATACTAACCACAATATATACGTGATACTTAAACATATTTCTCAAACAGTCTAGGGGATTAATATCCAAGAGTATGTAACTAGTTTCTCCCCATATGTGGTTACAATTCAGCTTTAGCTATCTATTACGTATTTCACAATATTCTAACATTGTAGTAATGATGCATTGAAATGCAACTCAATATAGGTAAAAAGTACTTATAGAAGTACTTGCATAAATTGTAATTTCATTTCAAAGCACATTTTCTTAATTTTTATTTTAACTAAATTACCATTTTTAATAAGCTTACTGAAACATTACATAAAAAAATCTTAGTATGAATTAAATATAGAATATTTATTGGAGAGAAGGAATGTATTTTTCATTAAAATTATCCACATTAGTAAACATTCCTAGTTTTATCATTAATAAATCTATTCTAAGTACCCTATATATATGTAATATATACATACACACACACACACACACACACACACACACACATATATATATATATATATATATATATATATATATATATATATATATATATATATATATATATATATATATATATATATATATATATATCGGACTCGTTCTTCACGCCCATATTTTAAACCATTGTTGTCCGAACTAGTTTATGAAGTTACTCCATAAAGCAGCAGTCCACTCCCGAAAGTTATCCATCTTCTTCTACCAACAGTCAGATGTGGCGAGTGGCAACCAACACCAAACCAAATAATCTCCGAAATATATTTATTAAATCAAATTCAGGTTCTTAGCTCCATATTAATATTAATTTAGTCCCATCCCTATCCAAAACGAGTGCCTGCGAAGCGGCACGTTCTTCCTAGTCGATCATCCCATTGTCTCTGCCGTTTTCAAACTTTTGTGTCCAGCTTCTAGAAATATTGCGCATGCACACTAGATCTCTGACGTTTGCACCGAAAGTGAGGCTGGGGTGGAGTGAAGCTGTCAATCAAATCCAACTTTATTATCTATTTTTCTCACAATGCTTCTTTTCCGATACTTCATAAATTAGTAGAATTTAATTGATAATTCCCATTTTCTCTAGAAAATCCCTTTTTAAAGTTTCTTACGTTCAGCCCACATGATAATTCCTTACATGTATACATTTATTTATTTATTTTATGTAGATCTGACATCAAAGTTAGGTGATGTTTACAGTTTTGTATAATCTTGCTTGTTTTTACATTGTTTAAAGTATACCGGCTAAATCTCTAATTTTAGTAACTGAAATATCAAATGTCAGTGCCTAGAATAATTGATACCTAAGCTTTATTTTTATGTTACAGTATCTACCAGAATTATGTCATTCTCGTGGCATAGAGGTTTTATGATGTTTAATTGGGGTTAAGCCTATATACACTGTCGCTTTAGTTTTGGAATGGTTTTTTTTCAGCTTTATGAATATCGAATCGTCTATTATAAAACGAATATTTGGCTGTTTGCCGATAAGAGTAACTTACTGTTATTAAGAAAATTATCCCTAATTCTAGCTTTTTTTTTTGTTAACTATGCCTTACTGAGGAGTCTCTGTCTTTTTTTTATGTAGAAAGGTAGTTTAAAGGCTGCTGTGTACTAACCCCAAAGGATTCGCTCACATCTATGATAACGTATAGAGAATATTTGTCTACTATTTACAGCTACATAAATTCGGATAATCCAATAAAAAATTAATTTTCAATTAGCCTAATCTTTTCTGCACCTTGCAACAGGATTCATTTTATAGCGTTTAAAAGACACTACACCAGATTCCCCCCCCCAAATAATTTAAATTTTAAAATATTAGTATTTACATTTTATTTAGCGAGAAAGTTCCAAGTTGTAATATTTCTTTTTCTATTAAGGAATACAATTTTAAAAGCAATATCTCTAAATCGAAGTTTGCAGTCCTTAGAGAAATTTTCTCCATAGGTTAACATTGTGGTGAATGAATCCAATTGGGTTAGTACACATCAGCCCTAACTTTAAAACAAACTACACCGTTTATTCCTGTGATTCTATAGCATGCGTGATCTAAATAATCGATAGTTTTAAGCACATAAAAATCTGTTTCATTTAACCCATTTCCTTTCTTTACAAAATGATTCTACTTAACACTCTCACGGCAGTTTTGGAATTTAACTTTAGGAAAATTGTCATCCAAAATTTTGCTTGAATCACCATTAGTATAATTTACTAGAGATAAATTTCTTTAGCATAACTGAGTCAAAATAGAATCAACAATTAGCTAGATAACATTGCAAGAGAGTTAACTCTTAAACAAAAAAAAATTCTCTACCGACTACATAAACCTCTTATTCACGACCTACTCCGTTGGTACTTTTCAAACATGTGGGAGTTACATGACATGAGATTTTTTCGCAAAGATCACCATAATGCCTTTATGTGTTCAGTGTAAGGTGCTTCATTATTTTCCCCAAAAACGTACTCTCAAAGTAATGCTTCGAAATTCTGTTTTTAAAATCGTTTCTCAGAGGCATATTTTAAAATATGTTCATTTTTCATACCTATTTGAATATTCTCCTGTTAAACGAACAAGTTTTGTATAAATAATGCAGTTCTTAAAATTCATTTTTTTTTGTATTTTGGGAAAAATGTTTTGGTACCATTGAAAATATTTTTTCAAAATTTATATAGGATTTATGATACCATTTTCTTTTCAGGACATGCTTGATTTGAAAGAATATAAAGGATGTCATATACTATCATTTATAAAATTATTATTTATAAAATTATTTACATCTCTAGAATTTGAAAGTTGCTTGGATTTTTAATGAATATTATGACTCATCTTAGTAATATATTTAAGTCAAATAATAATATATAATCAATTACTTTTTTAATACTTCATATTGTATGTTTTTTTGATTTAATAATTTTGTAATTTGCATTTTTCACATTACTTAAGTTATTGGAGGGGATAAGGGACTTTTAGTCTCGAATTTATTAATTTTTATTTTTTAAATCTACCTACAGAATTATAATAATTAATATTCTTTTATACTCTATTGAAGACCTTTAATATTCAAAATGAAGTTTTTTTGGCATAATAATCCCTGTTTTTTGAAATAAATTTTAAAAATGCTATCATTTTTCAAAATGCTCCATACGCATTTCATATCATTTAAAAGTATTAATTTTTTAATATAAGTTTACTATATATATATATATATATATATATATATATATATATATATATTCTAAAAATTATTTTTTTACGTTTTTGCATGTTTTTGCTTCATTTCAAAATATATATGAAAAATATATATGGTTTAGAAAAAAAATTACACAGTTTTATGACATACACTTCAATTAACCATCCTGAGAAATTTGGAAGAAATCTGAAAAAAATTAAGACTCATGGAAAATTAAAAAAAATTCTAGCACTTTTGAAGAATTATTTGAAAAATAAATCTTATTCTTCCAGGAATACTGATTTTTGGATTCTAAGTGTCTTCAAAAGTTATCTATTATTCTCATGTGGTAATAAAATGTCAATAAAATATGAAACTATTTAAAAAAAAAAAACAGGTTGAACGTCCCATTTCCCCTTAAATCAGTTATAAAATTCCTAAGAAGTATAATGAAAAATCCTAGTTAAAGCAGTATTCAATTTCAGAACTGTGAACACGTAAATATTATGTTGGGAATTTTTTTAGAAGAATTTTATGTTTATCACTCAGGTTCTGGCAAACACTCCAAATTTTATTCAGAAACAGAAGAAACATTTATTGATTCGTATGTCTATACATGTTTTGTTATCGACGATTGCAGGAGAACTTGAAAAAAAGTGTGTTCACATTACTAGTATACTTTTGTAAATTTAAAGGAATATTTGTAAAGGAATCTCAATGGAGAAATAAATTATTAATTGTGGTTGACAGTAGTAGTAAGGTTAATAATCTAAAATACAATGTCCCTTCCAACTGTATCTAACCTTGTTTATGTTTGCCTAAATTTTTTTTTCCAGATTATCGAAATGATTTTATAAATTCAAAAAAAATTAATAAAATATCAAACTCCTACATAACATTTTGATTGTCCATTTTTTTCTGTTTGAACAATACAATTACAATAATCAACATGCAAATTTCTAAATAATTTTATTAAAGCACAGTAAAATCAGTTTTTTTTAATTATACTTAAGACATAGTTATAGATATGTTATTCTATAGAAATTTATCGCTAGTAAATTATGCTAATAGTGATTCGAACAAAGCTTTTGGGAAAGAATTTTCCGAAAGCTAAATTCAAATACTTAGATAAGTGAGCCCAATAGAATAATTTTATAATTATAGGAAACATTTTTATGTACTTAAAAGTATATCTTCTTTAGCTCATGCATGTTATAGAATCATAGTAATAAACGGTGCAGTATATATATATATATATATATATATATATATATATATATATATATATATATATAAACACTCTGTCTCAAAAAAATATATACATCCAGAAGGAAACGAGCTACTATCACGAAACTTAACATGTATGTAGTGTATGAAGATATAAGCAAATGCTTACAAGTTGAGAAGAACAGACTGTTTTATTAAGAAGATATGGCAGGAAAAAGGTTATAAATCAGTAAGTTGTAAATCCAACTCTGGTAGCTATACAAGCCGAAAAATGGCGTGGCATCGAAACAATGAGGTCACCTACGATCTCCTGCGGAAGATCATGCCATAATCTTTGAAACTGGGTTGTTAATTCACCAGTATTCCGGAACGGCTGCAGTTGCCTTCCAAGCATGTCCCAGACGTGCTCCATTGGTGAGAGGTCTGGTGACCTGTAGGACATGGGAGTACGCCATATCCGTGAAGACATTGTTGGGAGAGTCGCGCAGTATGTGGACGAGAGTTGTCTTGCTGATAAATGGCACCTGAGCGACTTGATATCATAGGCAGTACAATCTCGGACACATAACTACGTGCCGTTAAAAGGCGTTGAAGGACGACTAGAGGTGATCGTAAGTCCCAAGAAATCGCTCCCCGCACTGTCACACATTGTGTAATCGCCATGTGCCTCTCAACATCAACTACCGGATCGGACCGGTGGACTGGCCGCCTCCATGCGCTTATGCACTGGTCATCAGCATTGAGACTGAATCGAGATTCATCGCTAAAGTTCACACGCCTCCAGTCGGGGACACTCCAGCTTGCCCGAGGTCGGCAAAATTCAATCGACACTACCTATGTTGTAGAATCAGTGGTAGGCGTCTTAATGGACGCCGGCTCCTTATACCTGCGTCGGCCAGTCGTCTCCGAAGGGTTTCCCTTCATAGAACCAGATATTTGGAAGGTTTTAAATGGCGTCGAACCGATTCTAGCGACGTTCTTGGTACGGACGTGGCCGCTCTTATGATTGAGCGATCTTCGCGCGCATTTGTGTGCCTGGGACGCTCTGACCCTCCGCGACGGTAGACTATCCCTTCCGTGATCCACTGTTGCCAACACCGAGTCACTACCATATCGCTCCGAACGAGGTGGCGGCCGAAACGCACGTTCGATCAACCTGTTTCTCTGAGGCATAATATACGCCCCCTCTCAAAGTCCGACGATTGTTCGTTCTGTCACCGGTTACGTTTCAGAGGCATCTTTAGTCACAATACCGTCCATCGAAGTCGACAGATTAGTTTGAATAACCCTATAGCACGAGCAATCATGCTTTTAAACTATCCCAGCTGCGCATCGCATATGCGTATAGCACGCTTACCCTTGTCTCATTCGTCGAAATTTTAATCATTTGCATATCTCTTACCAGACTACATTCCTGCCAAGTTTCTCGATTTCTTTTGGGTGCATATATCTTTTTGTGACAGAGTGTATATATATATATATATATATATATATATATATATATATATATATACACTCAAGAGCCAAAACATTATGACCACCCCTACATTTTGCAATGAATTCGCCTGGATGACGTGGAAGGGACGTGATCAGTTGGAAGTGGTATTTAACTGCTGCTGGAGAGTCTGAAGAATCATTCTTTCACTTACTTCTGTGTGTGATGGGAAAGGCTGCGGATCTAAGACTTTGATAGGGGGACTTTGATAGAGGGCAGATTGTAATGGCTCGAAGGTTCGGAACAAGTATTTCCGAAACTGCACGACTCGTGGGTTGTTTGCGACCTACAGTTGTTAGTACTTATACAGAGTGGATGAATGACTGTGAAACCAGCAGCAGACGACATGGTGTTGGACGTCCACACGCTATCAAAGAAAAAGGTCGTCGGAGACTATCTCGTATGGTGAAGCAAAACCGGAGCCAGACAGTGGCTCAGCTAACAGCCCAATACAATGCAGGGACAAGTAGAATAGTATCGCACACTTTTCAACGGACACTGTTGGATATTGGGCTACGCAGCAAACGTCCCACTCGTGTGCCTTTGCTGACCAATCGTCATCGCCAACTGCGCCTGCGCTGGGCCCGGGAATATCACGACTGGTCCATGGATCAGTGGGAGAGAGTTGCCTGGTCAGATGAATCACGGTTTGTCATTCATCACGCCGATGGCCGTGTCAGGATACGCCGTCTTCCAGGCTAACTGTTGCTCCCTCAATGTACAGTAGGTCATACACAGGCCGGTGGTGGCGGTGTTATGCTTTGGGGGACGTTCTCTTGGGCGTCTCTGGGACCCGTGGTTGTGGTAGAGCAGACCATGAATGCTACAGGGTATCTGAACATCATTGCGGACCAGTTGCACCCTTACATGGCCTCTGTTTTTCCAGCTGGAAATGGAATGTTCCAACAGGACAACGCCACGTGTCACAAGGCTAAAATTGTGTTGGAGTGGTTCCAGGAACATGATGCTGAATTCCAGTTAATGTCCTGGCCGCCTAACACACCGGATCTCAATCCGATAGAACACATTTGGGATGTCATGGGACGGCAGCTCAGAGTTCAAAGACCACCAATTCGCAATATCTAGGATTTGCGTGACCGTTGCTTAAACATCTGGTACAATCTTTCTCCGGCCATCTACCAAGGACTTGTGGCATCCATGCCAAGGCGGGTTGAATCTGTGTTGCGCGCCAAAGGTGGACCAACTCGTTATTGACAGGTGGCCATAATGTTTTGGCTATTGAGTGTATATATATATATATATATATATATATAATATATAAAAATTAATATTTGTCTGTCTATAATTGTATAGAAATCCACAGTTTAGGAGCAGCAATTAGGAGTGAAATTTTACATACAGACGTCTTTAACAACAGCCGAGGGACTTAAGAAGTTCCAAAATCGAAATTAATTACCGTTAATTTTTAATTAATAAAAAACCAACAATTTTTGAAACTAAATGTAAGCTGTTACTTTTTGTGGAATCACCCCTCTGAATATAGCGTCCACGTTAGGATTAGCTGTCAAACAGCGAGTGAAAAGATAAAAATAAATAAAATCAAAAAGTTTCAAGTCATATATTAAACCAGAATAATAAATGAAAATAATAATCTTTCAATTCAGATTTTATACTCTAAAATAAATCGGATCCAACGGCATATTGACACTCTCACACGCGATGGAAAATTCGAATCGACCACGCTAAGTGTCACGAGATCTTTTTTAATCGCTACTGCAATCCCCCTCGCTTACGCCTTTCTGTCTATTGAAGAGTTAAAGACTAAGCTTCTATCCTGCTAACTTATTTCTGACTTAAAACTCCTCTTACTCCATGAATACAGGTATATTCACCAACCCATAGCAACTTTCCAGTAATCTTAGTACGAATATTTTTCTATTTACTCAATAAAGCAGCATATCATTGTGGCGCCTTCGGTAAAAAGCGTTCATTTAATACAATACATGACTCGGGTTCGAATACGGATCGTACAAATTTTGTTAAACCTGTATTTTAGTTTTTTTATGGAGGATTTTTTTATTTCAGCTTTTATTTCATTATTTTTTAAATTATTATTATTATTATTTTTATTTATTATTATTTTGAATTATTTTTATTTTATTTTATTATTTTTAAATAATTATTATTTTTATTTTATTTTATTTTTCATATTATTAATGTGTATAACATTTCGTATACTTTTTTTTCTATGTTATTTATACTGTGTTTAGTTTTTTAATGGATTTTGGTAGGTTTATTATAAATTTATATATTTTGTTTTACTTTTCAGGATTTTTTGCTCCAATGATAAAGGCTAAATATTTTCTATTTTATTTATACTGTGTTTAGTTTTTAAATTGATTTTGGTTAACAAACATTCGACAATTTGACATTTTTCCTTTTCAGCTCTACTTTTCAAAATTCTTTACTTTCCTAAAGACAATTTGACATTTTTCCTTTTCAGCTTTTGGTGGTTTATTATAAATGTATATATTTTATGCTTTACTTTTCAGATTTTTTTTTGGTCCAATGATGAAACGCTAAATCTAGCTGAATTCTGAAGAAATTATTGTAAATTTATGGTTTTTTATGTTGGGTTTTCTTTTTATTCATGCGTATAACATTTCACATGCTTTTTATTCTATGTTATTTATACTGTGTTTAGTTTTAAAATTGAGTTTGGTTAACAAACATTCTTAAAATCCCGGGCACCGCCGGATAAATTATTACCTATGTAGGTTGATAATTTATAAATTTTAAAACTGTTACCACATGTATATTTACAGATACACAAGAACTTTCCAATATTTTTAATTAATAAATAACCAACAACTTTTGAAGGATGCGACTCTCGATTCCCAGACATTCAGTAGATGGCGCCACTATTTTAAACTTTTAGTATTCCAACCATGAAGCTACAGATGCTTCATGATTCTGTAGCTTTATGATTCCAACCCATCTGAAAACCCGCACTTCGCTACAGAATACATTCAAATTAAATACAACGTCAATGTATGCAGTTAATGTCAATATATATATATATATATATATAATAAATTCGACGATCAATGTATACAAATGATGTAAAAAGACGAAAAATATATTTTTTGAAAAATCGTAAGGGTTATTTTTATAGACAAAATAATGTAGAAGAAAATATTCAAATTAAATCTAATAGGACATAATAAAGAATATAGTACAGTTTGAGGAACATATCTTTTACTGTATTTTAATATATTTTTTTGGTTAATGTCCAATCGTCTGCCGTATTAGCAAGAAAAAAAAATGTTTTTTTTGTCTATTTCGTTGTTATGTGAGGATAAATTTATTTAAAGTACCAGAAAAAGAAATCACATGATCAGCGTTTAATAAATTAAATTGTAAAAATTAATCTTTAAAAATTCACCAAAAATCAGAAAATGGTGGTAAAGATTCGAAAAAAATTTCATTTTAAAGGAATTTTTATGATCTTTTTCTTGATATAAATTTTACAACCCTCAAATTTTTATTTTAAATGCAAACTTGAAAAAATGTTACAAAAACAGCTTAAAAATTTAATTTAAAAAAATCTAAGAAGAATTTTTCCAAAATCTTTCTTAGTGCACCCCTACATTATAAGAAGAATCTCCATGCAAAATTTCGGTCATTTTGGTTCAGCGGTTTGGTCTGTACTTTGTATGTCAGTCAGTCAATCAGTCAGTAAGTCAGTTACGGAACTGTTTTATATATATAGATTTTTATTACTATCTTTATATCGTAACGTTAAATTCATGTGCACGCATTATTTTCCTATGCTTTTTTTATTATCTTTATAATAGCGTAATTTTCATATGATTTTAAACAACAATCGTTTTTAACTGACATTCAATAGGCTGTTAAAACTTTATATTTACAAGAAGTAGGGTGTAAATTGTAGGGTAGAAAGTTGGTAAAATCAAAATTTTGTGCAATGTATTTAATTTTATGATTAAAAGTATTTTTTTTCTAAAAATTAATTTATTTCGCTTGAAAAGCTAAATATTTTAGGCACGCAGTTTATATTATTATTACTATCTTTATATCGTAACGTTAACTTCATGCGCGAGCATTATTTTCTTATGTTTTTTTTATTATTATATTTATAATAGCTTTATTTTCATATGATTTTAAACAACGATCGGTTTTATTCATATTATGTTGGTTTTTTATTAATTAAATATTAAGGGTAATTAATTTCGATTCCGGAAGTTCTTATCTTTATTTTCATATGCTTTTTCATTTACGAATTATTCAAATGTTGGTTAAAAAACTTTTGCGTAATTTATACATTTGTGTGTGTTTAATTATTGAAATTTATAAATTTATATTTCTGGAGAGGATGTTTCAGTTTTTAGTGGTACTATGATAAAAGGCTGAATGTACCAAAATTTTGAGGAGTTTATTATGGAGAGAAATGGAATTTAATATGTAGAGGATGTTTGTAGGAGTTAAATGTGGAGAGAAGTTGAATGGTTTGCAGCCCTCAATCAAACACTTCATTTTTTAAGAGGCAACGCTGTAGTCATATCATGGTTCTATTGGAAATTTCTGCTGAACCTGCAATTGCAGCTTCTTTTTTTTGCCCCAATGATGAAAGGCTAATTCTAGCTGAATTCTGAGGAGTTTATTATAAATTTATATATTTATAGATTTCACGAGGTTTTTTTTTCTATGTTAACAAACATTAGAGAATTTGACACTTTAACTTTTCAGATTTTAGTACTACATTGATGAAAGACTGAAATTATGTGACGTGTATAACATTTCACATATATTTTTTCTATGTTATTTATACTGTGTTAATTTTTAAATTAATTTTGGTTAACAACAAACATTCTTAAAATCCCGGACATCGCTGGGTACTTCAGCTAGTATATATATATATATAGATAGATAGATAGATATCTGTACCTTGGAACAATATGGGTCAATGTTAATTTTAATCAAATGTCAAAGATCATCAATTTCAGTTTACAAATCTTAATAACTTTTTACAGATCTTTGTGTATAAATATATTTCCCAGTTTTATATTTCAATATTAGTCATAGTTTTTGCCTATATTCTACTATTATATTTATTTCAATTTCTTTTTGATTTGTCACTCAAATTTAAAAGTTTTGGACATTGGCCTTTTTTGTTTGCAGTTACAGATATATATATATATATATATATATATATATATATATATATATATATATATATATATATATATATATATTAATTAATTAGAAAACTTCTTCTTACCTGTGATACGTGCATTGTTAGTTTTTAAAATAGTAGGAGAGTAGCGTTTAAACAAGTGATAGGTAGGGGTTCTGAAAGATTTTGCTGAATATAGCTCGTAAATTTATTTCTCTGGTATCTAAAGCAGATTTATTAATAATAAAACTAGGTATGTTTACTAACTATGGAAAAGTTTAAATGAAATATATATATATATATATATATATATATATATATATATATATATATATATATATATATATATATATATACATATATATACACACATATATATATATATATACAGTAACCACCGCTTATAGTGTTCAGTGGTTATAAGAATCAACCGTTTATAAAAATCAATATTGCGAAAACAAAAACAGATGTATTATTTCCATGTTAAAATTTTCGCTTTAAAGAATCAATCCACCGGTTTTAAGAATGAGTTTACACTCTTCGCTTTCTTTTCATTTTTCCAAAAAAGCAACTTAAACCCTCAAAAGGCACGAAATTCTTTCTTTTTTTTAAAGAAAGATTGATAAGATGGGATAGAATATAGTCGCGAAATTCATCCCTTCCTTTGTTAGACATAACATAATAGTTTCCCCTTAAACGCTTCAGCATAGCACTGTCCAATTAGCTTGTCCCAGGGGCATCTTTACCCGTCCGGGTCCGATTTCACTTTTCTCCACTGACAAACAATAATAGGGACTCTTTTATCCCAACTCCCACATCCCAGTTGCGGCTTCCTGGACCCTGAAACACCCAAATCTTCAGAGAAGTGTGCACTATCACTTAGGCAAACTTGACATTAGTAGATTCAGCACGTTATCAAACCGTGAAATGTAAGCTAGAAGATAAATCTTTGTCTGAGACTATTAGTATTGAAAGAGGTATAATCAGCCTCCTGAAAACTTCATTACGTCAAACTACCATAAAAAACTTTTCTTGCTCCTTTCCTGTAGTTGAAATGTTAAAACTAAAAAGCAGGTATGTTATTACAAATATTGGATTTTTTTCTTTTCTTACTATAATCATGTGTATCTATTTATAGGTAAAGAAATTAAGTTGTATTTTTAAAATTATAAAAAATAATTTTCATAAAAGATAATTAACGTAAATTAAAGAGTATTTAATGGTAAATTATCTAATATATGTATATATAGGTGTGTGTGTGCCTGTCTAAAAACCTAAATTTCGGCTATAAGAATCAACCGCTCATAAGAATCAAAAACAGTAATAACAAACGCGATTCTTATAAGCGGTAATCACTGATATATATATATATATATATATATATATATATATATATATATATATATATATATATATATATATATATATATATATATATATATATATATATATATATATATATTCCTTCGTTCCAATAAATATGATGTGTTTTTATACCCATACTAAGATTTTTTATCCAATGTTTCAGTAAGATTATTGAAAATGATAATTTAAAGAAAATAAAAATGAATGTAATCTGCTTTTAAATGAAATTACAATTTATGCAAGTGTTTCTATAAGTACTTTTTATATATAGTGAGTTCCATTTGAAGGCATCAATTACTACCATGTTAGCATATTGTGAAATACGTTATAGACTGCTAATTCTGAATTGCTTAAAGTGAAGCTGGTTACTATCCTTTGCCAAGACTTAGGACTTGAGAACCTTGGTTTAGGCTTTTCTACACCGAGGGGATTGGAAACAACAACAACACAAGAACAAATCTGAATTGTGACCACATATGGGGAAAAACTAATTACATACTCTTAGAAATTATTTCCCTAGACTGTTTTGAGAAATATGTTTTAGCATCTTATATATATATATATATATATACAACATAAGAAACCCTAAAACCCTTTCAAAATTCTAAATTCTTTTTAAATTTCCTTGGGCGTAGAGCTAAATTCATTTTGGATGAAAAGAACAAAGGAATTGGTAAATTACCTAAAGACTAACGCAGGAAATTGACATATCGTCCCTTAAAATCTCCTTAGTTATATAAATTTTGAAAGCCCGGAGATCCAGGTTCCAGCTAATAATTTTCCGTTGCATGGTCACATGACCAGAAATTATATAAGGGCCTGTGGTGAGATGCCCATACACATTCCTCGAAATTCTGTTCCTAGTAAACACGCTGTAATCCTTCGAGCAGAATGAAAAATAAAAAGTATTTGCAGACGTGAAAAGAGAATTGTGCTTTGATTGCGACTCCGTTTATTCCCGGTGTGACATGCCGACTCCGATCATCATTCCCGCTTGGCCGGTAAGTTGCTTACACACACACACACACACACACACACACACACACACATATATATATATATATATATATATATATATATATATATATATATATATACATATACATATATATATATATATATATATATATATATATATATATATATATATATATATATATATATATATATATACATATATATATATATATATACACATATATATATATATATATATATATATATATATATATATATATATACTAGTTGAAAACCAGCTCTTCGTTGCGGACTACATTCAAATTAAATACAACGGCCAATGTATGCAATTAATGCCAAAAAAAATAAATATATATATATTTATAATAAATACGACGATCAATATATACAATTGATGTAAAAAAACATATTTATAAAAAAATCGTAAGGGATATTTTTATAGACAAAATAAAGTCCAATCGTCTGCCGCGTTAGCAAGAAACAAAAAATGTTGTCTATTTTTATTTTTTTTTGCACGTGATGATAAATTTATTTAAAGTACCAGAAAAAGAAATCACGTGATCAGCATTTAATAAATTAAATTCTAAAAATAAATCTTTAAAAATTCACAAAAAATCAGAAAAGGGAGGTAAAAATTCGAAAAAGATCTCATTTTGAAGAAATTTTTATGATCTTTCTTGTACTATAAATTTTATAATCCTCAAATTATTATTTTAAATGCAAACTTAAAAAAAGTTAAAAAAACAGCTTAAAATTTAATTTAAAAAAATCTAAGAAGAATTTTTGAAACATCTTTCTCAGTGCACCCCTACACTATAGGAAGAATCGCCATGCAAAATTTCAGCCCTTTAGGTCCAGCGGTTTGGTCTGTGCGTTGTATGTCAGTCAGTGGATGAGTCGGTTACGGAACTGTTATATATATATATATATATATATATATATATATATATATATATATATATATATATATATATATATATATATATATATATATATATATATATATATATATTATATATATATATATATATATATATATATATATATATATATATATATATATATATATATATTAAGCTAAGTTCGTTAACGATTCTAAATACCCTGACCAATATAAGCTTATTGATTGATTAAGATAGTATTTATCTTAATGAAGAACGTTAATCAACCAAATTACGTGCATTGAGATCAATAAAAAGGACTCTTTGGTTAGTATAGGTATATTAATATCATACAAAATTCTAAATAATTTGGTCTAAACAGAGTAATATTTGACAATTTTCAAATGCTATTTATGAAAAATTTCCTTAACCGTTCTCTATACCTCAATGAGTGTAAGCTGTTCCATCGATAAAAATAATTTTTACATGTCTTTATGTTCAATCGACACGTTTAATTTAAATCCGTAAAAGATAAAGGCTGTATAATTTCACGCGAATTTAAGATTTCTATTTGCTCCTTTGATATCAGCGCAAATCCCTCCAGAATTTCTTAATTCATCCAGACCAGCAACTTATTCCGCGCTGCCCAGCATACCCTAGACATCACGGTTAATTACAATATATTGAAACTTTTCCCATCAGAAACACAAAAGCCCATTCCCTTCCCTTCTATAACGTAAAACATTTAACGGGATCTCCAAATGATGCGAATACACGCGAGAATTACAGTAACGCCAATATATCAAGTACAGTAATCACATTTTTTTTAGCAGCAGGAAATACCATGTACGTATATTCCTTTTTTTGCTTCCAAATCATTTATTTCAAAAATGGGTTTGAATGAACTTAAACTTTTTAATATCCGCAGAAAAAAAGAAACTTTAATGCAGAAAATGCATTATATTTCCACGTATAATTTAGGGGAACTAAACTTTTGGAGAATGATTAAGGCTGCAAGAAAATATAATTTAAAAAATTTTCCTCCAGGCTATTAAAGGAGTTGCATAGTTTAATACCAGAATTAAAATACAAATATAGATAGGACTTAAAGAGATACTTAGCACAGAAATTAATTTTAATTTATCAGTTTCAAATATATGAAAATGAAGGAGTTGTATATATATTTTAAATTAAATATTGAGATACTTTTAAGGATTTACTTTTAAGGTTTACTTTTAAGGGGTTTTTCTAGCTGACGTTCATTTCAAAATGTTTAAATAAAATATCAAACTTTTCTATTAAAATGATTGATTAAAAATCTAACTTTTCCATGAAATTTTCGGTGGAGGATTAGAAAATCTCCGCCGAATGATAAGCATATGGTGATTAAATATAAACTGTCCTTGAACAATAATATTTGTTAATTTTTATCGAATGTTTAGCCTAAATATAAAGATATAATCAGTATTGTAGGAGAATATCCATCCATTTAATAATCATGTTTTTTTCACTGACATTACTTTAATAAAAGCATTAAATCATTGTTCGAAATATTTATTATGAACAGTTGCATCATATAGTAAGTAATTGCTAACTGAAGTTTCAAATATCAAGCTGAGATTTTGTACCTTCATTTCGTTTAATATGTTCATTAAATTAATGCTTACATATATATTTTGGGAAAAGTGCTATTTATGAGAGTTCTATATTCATTCAAAGATGTTATTTTTTTTCTCAACTTCAAACATTTGAATTTCCGAAAACTGGGAAAGGTCACTTCAGAGGCATTGGAACTTTGACTTTTCCCAACAAAAAATGTATTTAAATTTTGAGTAGCATAAGAAAATTTTGAGAAAATTTTGTTCCCTTCTAGCTCTTATCAGCATTACTGGTAGCTGTAATATTTTACAAACTCGTTACATAATTGTTACACGGGCGTACTTAATTTCTTATGGGACACACTGAGCCTAACCGTTCAAAGAGAACTGCTTTTTCCATAGATGAATAAAGATATAAGTAAAATAACTTTCATATTTTAAAGTTCAGTCTTATGAGTTAAGAAAAGAAGGGTTGATCGGACGAAGTTCAATACATTTTACTTATCATTATAGTGGTTTTACATTGTTTTAAATTATTTAAGCCTTCTCCAATAATTAGCTCATCTCCAATAATTATTTTATAACACATGATAACTTAATATACAAACTTTTCGAAACTTAAACTTTCAGTTTTTCAATGTTGCAAGATTTTCAAATAAGCTTTATTGAGTAGTTACCTAAGCAGCGTCAAACGATAGCGCGGACTGAAAACCAACAGTGAACTACATTTATCTTTGTTCACCTCAGGAGGAATAATTAATTGTTTTAAAGTTAAATCTTCATAATACAATAAGGTTTCTCTTCATTGGTATCCCCTTTCTTTCTTTAAAATTTGCTTATGCTCATTTATTCGTTGTAGGTTTATGATTTCATGCTGCAAAGTAACTTTCAAATACCGTCATTTTGTAGCCACTACAAGAAACATATTTGATTAGTGTTGCATGAATAAACTTCTCTTTTAAGTGTATTTGGATTCTTTAGGAAGTTTACATTTTCAAAGTTTTGATGCGGAAATGGGATTACTCTAATGAAGATGACTTTGAATAATGAGTCCAAGTTTTGAGTATTTTTCAAAGAAAGCAAAGGAAACTTTGTTGCCTGAATGATGGACGATCTTATGAGGCATATATGTATATATAGAGAGAGAGGGAGAGAGACAGTAGATAATTAGGAAATGTGTATATATTAAATTCTAATCAGTACAATGGCGTCTGTCCATTGAAATTATTGCAGTGTTTATTGTTGTACATTTACAGTTGAAGACAGAATCGACCTGTCGAAGGTAGCGATCAATATGTCGTTAAACAGCAGATGAAACCATTCGATAAATTGCCGATATTTTTCAACTGAGCTGAACTTCAAATAGTTATCCATGCTTAGTGATTTGAACATGAAATACAGGTTTTTTAAGCAACAAATTATATGCAGCCAAGTATTTCGGCAATATGCTTGTTTGTATTTTCAAGTTCTCTTTAGTGTCTTCTACTGCATCGCTGGTGTTGCGTTCACGCAACGGTCAAAATAAATGCGTATAAAAATTTAGCTATCAAATGATTTTTATATTAGCAGTAGTTTTTAAGTAGGGTTCAAAATCGAATAGAAAAATATTTACTTTTAACTGTTCTTTTAATTTAATAACGAGTTCCAAATAGTTAGTTAAGCATTTTTGAACGAGAACTTTCTCCTGGTCATTTTCACAGAAGAAATATAGGGAGACAAACGTGAGCTTTAGGGGTAATCTATTTTTAGCCAAGGTCAAAGTTTATAAGAACATTGCCTAAATCGATTGCTTTTGTTTGGGTGGGGGAGGAAGAGAAAACAGGTGTTGCGTTTGTGCAACGCCAGCGGGAAAAGGATAGTTCCCTTATTCACATGTGTCGCCCGACTCCGTAGAACTTTTTTCCAATTCTGTGCTTATAGAAATGCCTAAAACTAGATACTTTACGTTTAAAGAAGCTCTTAGAAGAATTTTCGATGAAGATTCAGATAATGATGGTGAGAATGAAACTGATATTGTTATTCTACCAGAAACAGTAGAAGCTAGTGATGAAGAAGAAGGAAATGATATTTTGAATAATGACAATGATGATTTACCATATGAGGCATATATGTATATATAGAGAGAGAGGGAGAGAGACAGTAGATAATTAGGAAATGTGTATATATTAAATTCTAATCAGTACAATGGCGTCTGCCCATTGAAATTATTGCAGTGTTTATTGTTGTAAATTTACAGTTGAACTTATGTCGAATCTCAGAGAGTTTCGACATAAGTTCAACAACAGTTGACATAAGTTAAACAACAGTTGAACTTATGTCAAATCTTCAGTTTTTTTTAAAATTCTTTTGAAAGGCTTGTACTGCTTTTAGGAAGCAAAAACTTCAGTCAACTTATGTCGAAATTGAAGTATGAATAAAAAAGAAGTTTTTGATTCCTAAAAGCAGTACAAGCTTTTCGAAAGAATTAAAAAAAACAAAAACTGAAGATTTGAAATGGATAAAGATGGGACCATTGAATATGTCTCAGCCGAAAAATAAAGAAGATCAAATCGGAACTATGAAAATATATAATGCAGGATAAAACTAGTGCAGAGATTTTTGATCTTCTCTTTGGATCAGAGGTTTTTCCCTTCTCGTCGAATAGACAAACTCATGTGCCCAACAAAAGAATCACCCCCATTTTTTAGCACATGAAGCCTACATGAGACGGTTCATTGGAATATTGTTGCCGAAGGGATATTATTCTTTACCTCGGGAAGAAATTTACTGGTCTCTTGATAAAGACATTTCTGTTCCTATTTTGCGAGAACCGATGTAACGTTTTCAGTACAGGAACATGAAACAGAATTTGCATTTGGTTAATAACAATCGAATCGATAGCAAAGATAAATTATATAAGGTGAGACCTACCTAAACTTGCTAAATAGAAAATTTCAACAATTTGGTTTGGATACGATTCGGGAAACCGCATCCAAATGTACCCATTTCAATCGGTGAAATGTGTTCGAACGAAAGAGAGGGGTTATTACAATTTTCAGTTCGAAGGCGAAAGCAAGAAGGTTTTCATGATTTAAACAGTTTTCTGGATATAATCAGTAATTTTGCAAAGGAAAAATAAGTTAAATCTTTATGATAAATTAATTTCCTGTAAAGTGATAATTTTCTTTCGAAAGCGTAACAAAGCTAAAAAGAATTCCCAGTGCTCAAATCGAAGAATACCCTGCAGAAGTTCAGTTGAACTCATTTAATGTCAATACTCTTATTCCGCTGACGTTGCGTGAACGCAACACTCGATTTTTCAAAAGTGAAGACCAGTTTTGTTATTTTCCCCATGAATTAATGTTGTATATGTTCAAATGAATAGCCAATATTATTTGTATAAAAAAAAATTCACCCCTTATAGTTTTGGAGGTTAATGGGTTAAGTTCAAATCATAGAGGACTTATAACACCGAAAGCGTTTGAGGCTGCTATGTACTAACCCTATTTGGTTCGATCACGTCAAGGTTAACCTATGTAGAAAATTTGTCCCAGGATTGCTGCCTTGGATTTAATGATTTAATTAAAGATTGTTTAAACTGTTCAGTTTTTTTAAATGCAAATGATATTTTAAAATTTAAATTATTCGGGGGAAATAGCAGATAAAATGTATTTTAAACTCGCATAAATTCCTTTGGTGGACGAAATTTATAAAATGAGTCGTGTTGCAAGGTGCAGAAAGTTCAGGCAATCTGCAAATACCAATTTTATTTGATTATCAGCATTTATGTAGCTGTAAACAGTAGACAAATTTTCCCCATAGGTTAACATTGGGGTGAGCAATTCCAATAGGATAAGTACACATCAGCCTTAATATCACGAACTACGGCATCCCTATATAGCATCCAGGTGTCACAGCATTATGATTCCCCAGGTGTTTTTGCCTTTAGAAGAAGGAAATTAGAAAATATGAAAGGTGTATGCATATTTCTAGAAAAAGAAATCTCCAAAATTTTGAAAGATGATAGACGTTTCGACAGAAAGAGAAATTATGCTGATTAACAAGCACATGTTTTGAATATCACTATTTTGTAACATCAAAATCAAACGTGCAATATTGTCTACTAGGGTGGGGTGAAGAAAAAATTTTATAATCAATTTCTAATAGCACGGAAAACTTGCGCAATGGCATCCTAATAACGGGAAAAATAATATAAAAAATATAAATTGGTTTTAAAATAGCGCAAGAGCCCTAAAGTTTAGAAAAAAAAGAAAAAAAGTGGCACTTTTTAAAGACATATAAAAATTTTTTTAATAGTTTACTTTATTTCTAATAGTGTAAAAACTACTCTTTGTAGTTGCCTAAATACGTGAAAAATATTTTTGGACACTTTGCCATTCATTTGAATTTATGCAAAAAGCCTTAAAATACCATTTATTTTTGTAAAAACCTCATATTGCAGCTCTTCCATTTCAGCATGCTTTTCCTCTGTGATTTTGGTATTGCCTTCTACATCGCAAATGCGTTCAAAGTTGTCGTTTACTTCTTTATTAATCGATAGGTACGGTGTTTCTGACAGGACCACAGCATCAATAGCTTCTGTTGTCCTGCATGATCTTGGAATGATCTCTGATTCAGATATGTCTTGAGTGATTAACAAAAGTAAGATTAGAACGGAAAAAGTGAAGATTCAAAAAGCAATAAATGAAAAAGAGCACCAGCTGAAAGAAGTAAATTGAATCTACTTCGACGGTAGAAAAGATAATACATTAACACGAGAAAAAATAGGAGCGAAAATGTACCGCAGAGTAAGAAAAGGAGAACATATTAGCGTGATTAGTGAGCCTGGTAGATGTGGTATTTTTCATGTAGTCGAAAATACATTGGCCATGTTACACCAAAAACAGGAACCGGTAATGATATTGTTGAAAGTATTTTCGACTACATGAAAAAGAAAGATTTTGACATGAGTGCAGTGGTAGCCATCGGATGTGATGGGACAGTCACAAATACCGGTTGGAAAAGTGGTGTTGTACAGAACATTGAAGTTAAGTCTCAGCGACCACTGCAGTGGTTTATTTCTTTGCTTCACTTTAATGATCTGCATTATAAATCTTTCTTTGAGCACTTAGACGGGACAACAACTGGGCCAGCGTCATTCAGTGGTACAATTGGCAATCAACTGCCTAACTGTGAGAAAAATTCTGTTGGTGATTTTGTGCCGATTCAATCTGAAGTTGTCATCACAATAAATAAAACTGACCTCAGTAAATATCAGAAGTATCTTCTAGACATTGTTAATGCAGTCTTCACTGGACTCTGTGATCTAGAATTGGCTGCTAAAGATCCTGGAACCCTCAGCCATTCCCGATATTTAACACGTGCTAACCGGGTATTAAGACTTTATGTTTCCCAAATTAGTCCGACAAGCGAAATGAAGACACTTGTAAATTACATAGTAAAGACCTATGTTCCTGTTTGGTTTGTGTAACAACCCCAACTGGGGTCATTTGACTGTGATCGAACGTGTAGCGACCAATTACCGTCGCGTAGTGACCAAATCTGTTTAGCACACAACTCAAAACATGGGCACAACTCTTAAAGAAGACACTCTAGTTATACATATATACAATTTATTTACACACACACATATATATAAATATATAATATATATATACACACATTACTTAGCATTTAGCTGAATTCTTGATACTATTGATTATTATACAATTCATTCAAGATTACATTTCATCATATTCATCATACAACCTGCGATGCCGACTCTTGCGGATAAGTGGTGAGTATGTAATTAAACGAGGATGTGAATTAAACAATGTTAGAAAAAATGCTCACCCTGAGGCTGTTGTCACTGTACTTTGGGCTCGTTCTCACCACTTGTACATAAATAGTCTGAGTATTATTCGTACTTTACTGTGCCCACAGTTCTATTTACAAAGTTCTAGATCACTAAACGGAAAGAATTCTGGATTTCGTAACGAGAAGAGTTCAGGACCTCTTAGTTCGACGATCACTCAGGAATACACCTCGGATGCTCTATGTCCATCTGCGGGTCTGTCAGCAGTGGTCCTCGGTCATAGGCGAGTTCACCTCGGATACTCTACGTCAGTCTGCGGGTCTGTCAGCAGAGGTAGTCGGTCATAAACGCGTTCACCAAGGCACCTCGTAGTAATTTTCGTTACGATAAGCTCTGATCAATAAGCCCCAATCTCCGTAGATTCCTTCATCGTTTGATAGCTATAGGAGGGTATGTACACGCTCGTTCAAGTAAGGGCCAGACAGCATTAGTCTCACTCAATCGTTTCCATTCCTTTTGTCATACAGTTGAACTTCATCGTGATTTGCAAACCTTCGCTGGGCATTCAATCTTTGCGTAGTTTCAGAATTCTCGTCAGCCCTGTAGTAGATTAGTTTAGTTTCCTCTTTTTAGTAGGGGGCCTCATTTAAAATGCTTCATACTCGTATATATATTTCTTTTCTTGTTTTACCATTGGTTGCTGCCTTCTTGGATTCTCATTCGCTCGTCCCACCCTTTTATTGGGATGAGGGCCTAGCCACCTTGTCCATAGATTCGTTCACTGCTTATTTTCATCGCATTGGCTGCCTCTGAAATATATATGTGCGTACTAATTAATTCTGACGCCTGTTCGTGTCTGGGATCTTCTCAAGCAACATGCACCTTCTTCTTAATCTTTGACGACAGATTTATTGCTGCTGTCTTCTTATTTTTATGTTTTTATGGCCCGTGTTGTTGCACGATAAAACGCCTTGCTCACTGGCACCCCGAATGGTCGGAGTCATAAATTCGGCTGACAATTCGGCTGACAGTACTGGTTGTGTGGTACCTAACAATTTAGATTGCCGTATATTCATATCCCAGTTATTCAGTTTGATATTAATATGCATTACACTGTGAAAGACGATCCGAAGCACATACTAAAGGTCCTTCATATAACAAGACATTTCCCGGACAACATAAAAGAAATCATCGATCCGATAATTCAGAGGAACTCGTTCTTATGCCATCCAGATAATATGATGGTGGAGATGATATTGAATGAGAGACAACACATTCGAGAATTAGACTACAGGATGATACTGAAAGCCAGAAATGAGCCTCCAGTAGTAGGTCGCGTTAGAGCCTTCAAGCTTCCTTTAGTTAATTTTCAAGTCACAGACAATACTGAACTTATTTATTGGACACAGTGGAAGCTAACATCAACTCCATTGTTGTAAAATATGGCAATAGAACATATTTCAACTTTATTGAAAAACAAAGTCCTGCCAGAATTTGAGTATCTAAAATTTCCATGCCACACTCAGTCGCTAGTGAGATGTGTGAAACTTGTTACAGAGGCCGCTGGAAAAGTTAGCCGGCATGAAAACCGAGAAGGTTTTATTCGGTCAATTTTAGGATCAACGTTTTTGATGCCAAAATTTGATACGAAGTCAGAATTTAAAGGGACTTCAGTGTAAGTAAGCACACCCAAATTGGTTGGTTGGTTGGGTAGGGTGTGGGTGGGACTCGACTTGCAGCCACCTCAACGTGGTCAGTCCTGGGTCATTTTAGCATAAAGGAAAAACATGCTGAAATGGGCGAAGAGTTGCAATATGAGGTTTTTACAAAAATAAATGGTATTTTAAGGCTTTCTGCGCGAATTCAAATATGTCCAATTTCTGCGCGAACGGCAATGTGTCCAAAAGTATTTTTCACGCATTTAGGTAACTACAAAGAGAAGTTTTTTCACTATTCGAAGCAAAGTAAACTATTAAAAGAATTTATACGTCTTTAAAAAGTGCCGATTTTTCTCTTTTTTCTAAACTTTTCACGATTTCAAAATCAATTTATATATTTTTATATTATTTTTCCCGTTATTGGGATGCCAATGCGCAAGTTTTCCGTGCTATTATAAATCTATTATTAAAAAATAACTTGTTTCGCACCACCCTATTGTCTGCATACCTGACTTTGCAAAATTGCTCTCAGGGATAGATAACTGATTATATTTAAAAGTAATTATACTTTGTCCACACGAATACAAATTTAGTGAAAAAATTACTCTAATATTATTTTATAATTTAAATATATATATATATATATATATATATATATATATATATATATATATATATATATATATATATGTGTGTGTGGGTGTGTGTATGTGTGTGTAGATTTTTTTTAATTGGCAGTAATTTTGGCTCTTGCTACGATTACTCGAAAATTATGGTCAATTCATGTTTCTCTGTCTTGTCTAGAGATATGTTGAGAGTTAGCTAGGTTGATAACTGTCAGTATATAATATAGAAAAGCAGAAAAAACTCATCACCATGATGTATACAAATATATGTTTGTTGTAAAATGTCAAAATTAGCACCAAAAAGAAAGCAATAGTGAAATTTTATAAATAGCTAATACTGACTTAGATTATATATAATGTATATACACACTATCACAATATGATTTTGTTGTAGCTTTTGTTTTTAGCAGATTATAAATCAATAACTTTTGGTGCAGTGTTCAGAAAATTAAAAGCATCATCTATGAAAGTAATGTCCGAAAACATTTCTTCCGTAGTGATATAATATCAGAAGAAAGGATATTTTTAGAAAGTTAAGACCCTAAAGATAAAAACAGTGTGTAATCCCTACTAATATCGAAAGCATAAGATGAGTTCAAGATAGATTGTTTTTTGATTTAAGAACAAAGTAATTACAGGATTATAGTCCACCAGTAGTAAGTTTTCTATATCTACTGTTACAAAATACAATGAAACTAGCTTACATGAAGGAACCGAGTAAATTACGTACAGGAGCCGTTTAATCACTGCAAAAAACTATTGAGAAAAACAACAAGATGAATATCTAAACATTCTAAAAAAATCCTCTTAACTGTATGCTTCAGTTTTTCAAATTTATACCTGAAATTTTATTATTACTTGCATTTCGAAATTTCAACAAAAATAAACTGTTCATCTGAAGGATTTTTAAGATCAGTTATTATGTAATTTAGGTTAAGAACTGATCTATGTTTTACATAACTAAATAAGTTATTTTAATTTCAAATAATTTATTTTGCTTTAAATTGAAAAGTGTAATTACTACTTAAATATTCATTTCGAATTATTTTGTAATACAAGTTTTAAAAAATATTGCAGACAGGGACATTAAAAACATAATTAAATGTAGATAAAAACTATTCAATTGAAGTATTTTTATCTGAAGTATATTACGTTATATAAGAAAAATCTGTAATTTAGTTGGAGTTTAATTTTGAATTTTCAGGAATTCATTTATAGCAATATTTTCGATTTACATCTTTTAAATAATATTCTTTAAAGAGGTTCTTTAATATTTATAAACCAAAGAAAATTTCTCGCAAACTAACTTATTACTTTTTCTTAAACATCTTTTCAATTTTCAAGACTAATTTTGTTCTTTTATTTTACCGAACGTTCAATTAATTCAGGTGAACAAAGTTATTCAGGTGAACATAGTTTTTAAAGTTTTATTTATAATAACAAGCGCTGAAATCTTGGAGTATGGCCGAAACATTGAGGACTTTCATCATTTAAATCAATAAATTTATCATATAAAAGATTTCATTTTATTTCAATTTATTTTTATGAATAAATGGGGAATTTCCAGGAATTGACTTATAGAAATATTTTTATATTACATCTTTGAGATATTCATCTAAAACTATGTTATTTAATGTTTATCAATTGAAGAAATTTTATCGGAAACGAGCTTATTATTCATTAATTTGAACAATTTGATACTACTTGACCAATAATGGATAATGGGTTTACATGTTTACTTATGTATCTTAGCCTTCAAAATGGATGTTTAGGTATTGCAATCACTTAAAAGTTTTCGAAACGGTATAGAAAGTTTTTAAAATTGTATAATGTATATTATATAAACTAAATAGAAGTTAGCAGCCTTTAATTTTATATCTTGAAGTGATATAAACGAGAATTTGCTCTTACATAAATTAAACGTTATGTATTATACAATGAAAAGAAATGTGATAAAAATATAATAATTATATAGCCATATAATACCTATTATTTGAAAATTATTCATATCTTTAAATAATTACAATTATTGTTTTATTTATTAAACATAATTATCTGTGACATCATTTCTGTTTCTTATAATTTTTTTATTAAATGCATATTTAAAATTTATTATATTACTGAGTTTCTAACTGTAATTAAATCTTAATTGTAATTGTTTATTTACTTAAATTATCTCATGTTACGAATTTATTTGGAAAAAGTGGGTTAATAATTTAACCAATTAAAACCGTGCAACTTTTTCCACAGGTGAAATGACCGCATTTTGTTCGATAATATTGAACCTATGCGTAAAAATGTCCCAAATGTGAACTTAAATATAAAGTTTATTATTTATTATTGACAAGTTTTTTATACAAAGGATATTATATTTACATTCATACTTCAACTCTTTTTATATTATTTAGAATTAAATAAAAACCGAACTTTTTTTAAAAATTACGTCGAGGAATGGTCGGAAAGACCATTTCCCTGCGTGCGGCCCAATACAAACTAGCCTTAGAATAATAGTTGTCTTGAAGTAAAACGTTAGAAATAATGTTGTCTAAAGAAGCACAAACTGGCAAATGTCTAAAATCCATAGTCTCTCCATTTGAACACAAGGGACAGTCAGGAGTATCCCTCACATCGATTCGGTGGAGGTGTCCTTGTAAATTGTCATGTCCATTAAGAGTTCTAAAATTTGCAGCAAAGGTTTGTCTGGGGAGATTCATTGGAAAAGGATTCCATAAAAGAATTTCCCATCTCTTTCCCTTATCGTCTTTAAAATCCGAACTTGTTTAGTTATGTCAATTTTCAGTTTTAATTAGTTTTGTAAAACACAAATATTAAATATTTAATAAAAACATCATTTTGTTGTTGTTATTGTTTCTGATGGCTGGAAGAAAGCATCATTTTAATTTTGTTAAACAAAATGAAATTAAATTTATTTCAGCTATGGTCATTGAATTCTTGAGAAACCAAAAAATAAGTGATAACTAAGTCTTTTGTGTTTATTTATTGCTAAGGTTTTTGCAGAAAGGAAATTAAATTTCCATTGACTCTTTAAGGGGGCACACAACCTTTGACTACTGGGAAATGACCCTAAACATGATCAAATTCGAGCTACTGAAACTCCAATATATATATATATATATATATATATATATATATATATATATATATATATATATATATATATATATATATATATATATATATATATATATATATATATATATATATATGTTTTATATCAAAATTACAAGTCTTCAGTTATATTTTATACAAAAATAGAACTTGTAAAGCCATAAATAATTTTTAGATTTTATTTTTAAATGTACACATTACTATAAAGGGAAAAAAGTCATTGGATGATTCGCGCATCATAAAATTATGAACTATGCATACAGAAACTATTTTTTTGGTCAAATTAAATTAATAATACACTCAAGTTTAATGTAAAATAAAAAAAATGCAAAAAATATAGTTTAAATTGAAAAATTTACATAAATTAAAAAAAATTTAAAATTTAGCAATTTTTTAAAACATTTTCAAATGTAAAAAATTTATTACAATTTTTTTTACTTTTCTGGTTTTAGTGTGCAAAGAAGCTTATAATACAAATCTGATAAAAATTTTGTGTGTCTAGCACACATAGTTTGGGATTAACAGTGCGCGCAATCCAAAAATTCACATATTTGAGAAAACGGAATTTAAAGTTGGAATAACATGGCTATGGCAACAGAGTGATCTTAACATAAACTCTCATAACTCGAGAAATAATGCAAATTTTTTTATGCGATATTTTGCATATTGTTATGAAATGTCCCAAAAATCAGAATATAGCAAAAACGAAAAATCGATTTTTTGAAGTTTTAAAGGTTGTGAGCCCCCTAAATGTTTTGTTTATTATTTATAATTAAATAAAATCCTAAAATTTCTAGTAAGCTATATAATTTTTTAGTTTTGATTTATTTTGTGAAATATAAATGGTAAATACTGCTAAATTCATTATTTTTATTTTGTGAAGCAAAATAAAATAAAATTTATTTATGCTATGTCCATTTAATTCTTGAAAATCCTGACATCAGAGATAACTAAGTCTTTTTGTGTTTATTTATTGCTAAGATTTTGCACAAAGAAAATTAAATTTCCATTGACTCTTTAAAGTTTTGTTTATTATTTATAGTTAACTAAAATCCTAAAATTTCTAATAAGCTATATCAATTTTTGGTTTTGATATATTTTGTAAAATAAAAATGGTAAATACTGTAAAACCACCATTTTAATTTTGTGAAGCAAAATAAAATAAAATTTATTTCAGTTATGTCCATTTAAATCTTGAAAATTATAAAAGGAGAGATAACTAAGTCTTTTGGTGTTAATTTATTGCTCATAAGTTTTTTTTTGTATACAAAGGAAATTAAATTTCCATTATCTCTTCAAAAGTTTTTTTATTATTTTTAATTACGAAAAGTAGCATAGCTTACTTCAAAATTTAACAAAACTAAATTTTTCAATAAAGCTAGGTCAGTTTTAAGTTTTGATAAATTTCGCAAAATGTAAATGTTGAGTATTAATAAAATAATCATTTTAATTTTGTTAAACAAATTAATGAAATTTATTTTAGCTAGGGTTATTTAATTCTTGATATTCCAAAGTATGAGAGATCACACTAAGCCCTTTAGCATTAATTTGCTAACCTAAAATAACAATACTATTGTAATTTAAATACGTTTAGATAAATTTGTATTGTGTGTTTTATAAGTTTGGATAATTCTACTTTTAAACCATTCATTATCGGGGATATTCATATTTTACTTTTTTGCAATACGTTTACAGTTAAATGTGTACTCAATATTTGTCATTTTAACAAGACTATTTTAAAGAGCAGTTAAATATTAAAAACCATACTTATTCTTAAAAAAAGTAATGGATGTATATTTTTAGAAAAGTGTTTTTAAATCATCGTTTAGTTGATCGTTTACTCAGAGTAACTTGATAAATTAGATTTTTACTTAAGTCTGTATCTAATTTTTTGAAAAAGAAAGGAAAAGTTAACTGTCAGTGACTTCTGTCTAAAAAAAATTATTTTAACTAAAATTGTTTTCAGTTACACTAATCATCATTTGAAAATTTAAGAGGAGGTAATAAATACAGCCACTCTGTGCAGTCGTGATATTTTTTTAATCAAAACAAACAACCATTATACGAGTTAAATATTCGAGCGGCAATCTAAAATATAAATGGACTCATGATTTAGAGAAAAAAAAATTCCTTCAAAACATATCGCACCAAACGACGTGACATTAAAACACATCATTACTATACTTCAGGGTGCAATAAAGAACCGTTTTAAAAATACTGAATCATTACGAACATTTTCATAGAAATAAATATACTACAAAATTGCAAACAGTTAAAACATGACGTGTTCAACTGTTTCTGTAAACAGTCCAAATGATTAATGTTTATTTTCCTTTACAAAGCTACTAAAAGTTAAAAAGAATAATCAGTAATTTTTTAAAGGAAAGATTATTAGAATTTAAAATATCACAAAAGTGACATTTACGTTTTAAAATTCATTGTTGTAGAGTTTTATTTATAGCATGTTTTAAGTTAATATATGTGAACGATTATTTTTTGCACTAGAAGATATTTACAAATGTTCAATTTCACATACATCTTAACCATATACGTAGCTATAGACTCATAGATTTATAAAAACATTCACATCATAGATGTTATAAAAGGAACGACAGAATGTGTCGGATATCTGATGACTGAAAAACCGTATGCTGACGAAATAACCAGTTGAGATTTGAAACATTAAAAACATAATTTCTTTTGTAAAAGTACTGGTTAGTACGTGACTGTCTAATTATTAATAAAATATTGATAATTACTTTACTCAAAAACTCTTTGAATGCAGTCTTTATCACATGCAAATTTTACAACACAATGCAATCTTTATATCTACCAAATTGAATAGGTGAATTACAAATTGATTTACTTTATACATTCTCTCAACAATTTTTTTTTAAATCACCTAACAAATTTCCATCTGAATAGATAGGAGAATTTAGAGTGAGTTATAAGAAATTTTCAGATATTGCACTTATATAAAGCAAGTAATATTTTATCGGAGATGATAGAACTAAACAATTGACCAAAGCATTTTGTAGAATATATAAGTAAGAGCAGTTACTTAAATGTGCTTTTGTCATAGGGAATTTGAATTATTTATGCTAAGGAATCACTCATAAAAATCAAATGTATTCGTTAAATCATCTACCACAGCAGCCGGAAATCAACTTTTTTACACATACATATTTTTGTGTTCTATAGCCTGTCAAATAGCAATTATAGCATTTCACGTTCTATAATCTCATTTTGTGATATATAATCAGAGTAGAGCTTCAGGGTAAAGCTCTCATGTTCTTTCGAACCTGACATCTATTTAACTTTTCCAGACACTGTTCATCACTTTTCCATCTTTTTATTTTGACCCCGTTGGAGGAAAGTTGGCGAAGATTTGGCTTATGGGGAGTTGAAATACCCTGAGATATGAATTTAGAGCTATTCTTAAACATATAACAGTATTCTTTCATGTAGTTCCCACACAGGTGTCCTACGTAATGCATGTCCAAAGTCATCATTGAATTAGTAAGACCTTTACTGGGTAATGGAATAAAAATAAGTAAGAAAATTCGAAGAAATAGATGAAAAGTGTCATCAAATGTTAAAAACACATGGAAAGTAATTGTGGCAGACACTTGAAAGGATAGAAGAGTTTATCGTAAATCTATAAAATTTTTTCTAAGTATTTTATTGTATATGTAAAGAAAGTGTCTCATAGAACATTGGGGTTTATAAAAATCATTCAGCGAGTTCTAATTCAATTTAAAGGATGATAAACCTTGAAACTATGAAACTGCGCTGCTATGACATTCAAAACTGATTTTGTTACCTGACATTAAATAGAGGGTGTCCGGAATAAAAATATCCAAAAGTCATGACTTATTTTTACGGAAGTGCCCATTAGAAGTTTTTTTAAAAATATATAAATAGAAAGAACATCTCACCAAGTTTTAATATTAATAATAGATTTCTATCATAGTATCATAGATTTCGATGTGTGCGCCTTTTATAGCACGACTAACGTATAAATGGTAATCCAGTTCTCTCCAAATGTTTCGTAGCATATCAGGCGTTATTAGCCTTTTGTGCTTGGCGATTCATTAAATCCGTTGTGTATAAACAAAAAATTGAAACTGTGGATGAGTTTCAGAAGCGTATCATTCAAGCAATTCGTGTAATAACTCCTGATATACTACGAAACACTTGGAGAGAACTGAATTACCATTTAGACGTTTGTTGTGCTACAAAATGTGCACACATCGAAATCTATGATAATATGATCGAAATCTATGATTGATATTAAAAATCGGTGAGAAGTTCTTTCTATTTAAATATATTTTTTTAAAATTCTAATGGGTAGTTCCGTAAAAATAAGTCATGACTTTTAGATACCTTTAGCACGGACATCCCGTACTTCTGTAAAATTGTTTAGGTGAAAACTGTAAATTATTAGGGTGAATTATTTGGGCATCGTAACACGGTTGAACTAGGTAACAACAAGTATACGACTTTTCAAGAAAGAAGAAATAATTTACGAGACAGATTTCGGTGAAAATTAAAGTAAGTAGTGAGGGCGGAAAAAAGACCCTTCTTGTCGGCACTGTTAATTTTGAACTCGCCAGTAATAAATATTTATTTCGATATAATGCAACTTATGGTTTGATGATCAAATTATACTTGAAATATGCATAATATGGGAAGTTGCGTTTATAAGTGCTACGATTTCCGTAACAGGAAATGGCTCTATATTGTTTAATGGGCAAATATTTAACAAACTTTGTCAAGGAACTAGATTAATAATATACATAGATCTAGCCAACCTACCATACGGTGAGCAATTTGGAATATCGCCAAGAACACTCTGTCTACTTATAATGGGGGGAAGTTGCATTGTTGGAAATATCGATTTTTCTTAATGAGCAATGGGTTATCTGGTTGCACACAACTTTCTTTTCTATTTTACTGTTTTCTTCCTAACTTTGATGAAAAACGTACAGTAATCTTAAGTCGGTGGTAAGTCTCTACAATGTCTAACATTTGAATTATATTTTTAGGCCTACAAGAATTTCATACATATTGTAGGAAAGAGTACTTGATGAAATAAGCGACCCATATATCCAAACTGTTTTCAAATTCAAATTATATTTTCAAATATACTTATTCAACTACGCGCAAAACCATTAATAGTTGAAAACTAATGATTGAAGTTATACCATTGCACTGTGATTTTAAAATAATATAAATACTGATAGAAATACGGGAATCAATATGTAAAGGCTCATGATTTAAAACACGTAACTGGTTCTCAAATTTAACCTTTAAAAGCAATGTAGGAGAGTTAGCATAGGTAGATTTTATTAAAACTGATAATTTTTAAATTTTTTCCGCCATTATTATTATAAAAAAATATTTTTATTCTTGGATACATAAAGGTTTTCTTACCCCATGTTTGTGTAAATATATATGTTTTCAAAGACATTTCGCTATTTCGTTTTCTTCAACACAAAGATCAAGCGTTCCTTCAATCATCTCATTTTAAACTTATATCATACCCCAGGAAAAGAAGTTCCAAGGAAATTGCATTCAAGAACACTCCGTGATCCCGAAATCGACTCTCGGTATTTAGTTTAGAAATCCAAATTTTTAGGATGTTCAATCTTTGGTGAAGGTATTTGTCATAGAATGTTGATGTCATAGAATTTGCAACACATAAAGGTCTCGAGACGAAAAAGTTATAGTAAAACTCTTAGAAAAGAAGTCTGAATTGAAGTAATACAGCAAAGATTTACCCACAATTAAGTGGACAATGGACTTTCAAAATTGTGAAATTTGTCCAAAAATTCGATTTTTTTATTTTATTGAATTGTGAAACTACGGACGAGTAAGAATGTGCTGCAAAAAGAATTTTTAATTTATGTGATTAATTTCCTGGTTATAAGCATTTGTATTGAATTTAAATACAAATGCCTATAACTAGAATTTAATTACAAATGCCTATTAGAGTTGTTCGAAAAAAACTTTTTTTTTTATTTCAGATCGCTGGAGTGCACAAAAGTTGCCATTGGTATAGACATGACAAAAGCACTAATTATTATTTTTTTATTAATTTGTCTTCCGGTTGCTCAATGCCATCAAAGTTAGCAAAAAATTGTGAAAAACCCTAATTTTTCATAATTTTTTTAAGCACGCCAGATGGTTTTAATTGCGTTCCTATACCATGAATTAACTACTATAAGGTATGTAAAATCAATATATATGCACTTATTATATATTTGTTTTATATCTTCCGGTCGCGCAACATAGTACAAAATGAGTAAAATTAGTAGTTTTTGCAAAATTTCAAAGTTTGACTGTTTAGTACATTTTAATACAACGACTTTTAGAGATGCTAGTTTAATTCTATTACAATAATATATTTAAAATCCAACCATATCAGATAAACTTTGATATTCAAGTGGAATTCGGTCGCGCAGCTTCGTCAAAAACAGCAGAGTAGCCTACTACCGAGAGGAGAGGCGTACGTGGCGAATGCCGCGTCGTGACGAGTGACCGATACGTGACGAGTGACCGATATGGCGTATCAGATCGCGCTACGGCTGCTATTGCTTCAAGTGTACTGCAAGATGTTGGGTTGATTAATGAATCAGATACTGCTTATGTTTTAGACAAGAGTAAAGTCCGAAGAGAAATCACATGTGTGAGAGTTTAGTTTGCAAAGTGATATAAGTTTAGAAATTTATGGTCTTTACTTTGATGGACGAAAAGACAATACATTATCAATTGAAAAAACTGGCAGAAAACACTTTCGCAGAACCTATAAGGAGGAGCATTACTCTTTAATTAAGGAGCCAGGCTCCACTTACATAGAACACACTTGTCCTTCTTCAAGCTCAGCAACCGACATAGCCAAAAGCATCACGTCTTATTTATCAGAAAATGGCCTTTTACTTGACAAATTGGAAGTTGTTGGATGTGACGGTACTGTTATTAATACGGGCTTAAGAAATGGTGTAATTCGACAAATAGAGATACATGTGGGAAGACCTCTACAATGGAGTATTTGTCTTCTCCATTACAACGAACTAAAATTCCGCCACCTTTTCCAACACTTAGATGGAAATACAACAGGCCCAATACGATATTCCGGACCGATTGGAAAGGCCCTACCTGATTGTGAAAAACTACCAGTTGTTGAGTTTAATCCTATTGATTGTGAGAGTTGACAAGCGTATTCTTAGCAAGGGCCAATTGTACTTGCTTGAGATATCAGAAGTCATCAAGTCAGGACATTGTTCAGAAGACTTTGTAGTACGCGATCCTGGCCCAATGTCACATTCAAGATGGCTTACTACTGCAAACCGAGTTTTGCGCCTCTACATCAGTGTGTCAAGCCCTTCTGAAAATCTGAGGGAGTTTGTCACATTCATTCTCAAATGTTGTATGCCTATGTGGTTTGCCATAAAAATAAACCGCAAATTCACAGATGGGCCTAGACATGTTTACAAAGCTATTGAATCTACAAGGTACTTACCAGAAGAGCTGCTTCAAGTTGTTGATCCCGTTTTATAACGGAATGCTTACTTTGACCATCCCGACTTTTTTTTTTTTGGCTATGGTAACTGATGAAAGAAACCATATCCGAGAGCTGGGCTTTAGGATTATCATAAAGGCAAAGCAAGCAATATCTGAAAGTGACTCTATCAGAATCTTTAAACCACCAAACCTAAACTTTGAAGCTAAAGAATATACCGAAATTATCAAATGGAACACCAGTACACTGACTCCTCCTCCACTGTTAAGAACATTGACTAATGAAGAGATAAAACAGTATGTGAGCAAGCCTGTTATGAGTATAGATGTTTTCCCATGCCATACACAGGCAGTTGAAAGATGCGTTAAGCTAGTGACCGAAGCTTCAAGTAAAGTGTGTGGACACAGTTCCAGAGACGGCTATATTAGAACCACATTACTGTCACGGTCAGAGATGCCAACTTTTTCACACAAATCCGAATTTCGATGTTTATCGATAGATGAAGACAAGAAAGGAAACATAAAGAGAGAGAAAGCGAAATAAATTTGTACATATTGTAAATAACACACTCTACATTGGATGGTTGGTTGGGTAGGGTGTGGGTGGAACTCGAAGTGCAGCCACCTCCCCGTGGTGAGTTCTGGGTCGTTTTGTAAACAAAATGAGCGAAGAGCTGCACCAACAATTGAATATTGAAACAAAAAAATTACCAAATATTTACTATTACAAAATTTCAAAATTATCTGTAAGGAAACATTGTCAAACAACAATTGTCAGACAACGATAATGGCTGCTACCGGCTACGAGCGCATCGCTGGCATTCGTCACGTACGCCTCGCCTCTCTGTCCAGGTAGGCTACTCTGCTGTTTTTGACGAAGCTGCGCGACCAAATTCCACTTGAATATCAAAGTTTATCTTATATGCTTGGATTTTTAATATAATATTCTAATAGAATTAAACTATAACATTTCTAAAAATTGTATGATTAAAATGTACTAAACAGTCAAACTTTGAAATTTTGCAAAAACTACTATTTTTACTCATTTTGTATTATGTTGCGCGACCGGAAGATATGAAACAAATGTATAATAAGTGCATATATATTAATTTTACATACATTTAGTAGTAAATTCATGATATAGGAAAGACATTAAAACCATCTGGCGTGCTTAAAAAAATTATGAAAAATTAAGGTTTTTCAAATTTTTTGCTAACTTCGATGGCATTGCGCGACCGGAAGACAAATTAATAAAAAAATAATAATTAGTGCTTTTTTAACGTCTATACAAATGGCAACTTTTGTGCACTCTAGTGATCTGTAATTAAAAAAAAATTTTTTTCGAACCACCCTAATGCCTATGTAGTATGTGGTTACTAATAGCAGTAACTTTAAATGTGTTTTTCTCAAAATAAAAATTTTCATGTCATGCGAATATTCAAACTGCTCCAGGCGCATTTCTAATTATCGTATTGCTTTGAAATTTAAATTTTAGATACTTAACTGTATATCAAATAAATCTTATTGAATAAAATTATGCTTCGTAGCTCAGAATTTCTAAATTTTGTACTTGAAAAGATGATTTATAGGCATTTTGCGTAATAAAAGGGGTGTTTTCATTATTATTATTATTTTTCCTTTATATTTTTAATGAATGCTTCAAATAAGCAATAACTTTCATTGTTAGTCCTATAAGGTATCCTGTAAATTAAAATTACCATATTATATGCAAAAGAAATGCGCATGGAACATTTTTAATTAGGCCAATTTTTAATATAATTAATAATTCATAATTCATAAATTATTAATATTTCATTTTTAAATTTTAACCACATTTACATACCTATGGTACTAATCACATATTCAAATTTCAAGCAAATCCATTCAAAACAAAAAAAGTTAGGTTTGAAGGTCCACTGTCCCCTTAAGTGGTTTGTGTTTATAGGCATGTAGGTGGAACTATATCAAATAACAAATGCATACGACATGTGAAAGTTCATACGGACTTAACAGAATATGTTAATCTAATTATGTTTATTTAATACTGTCAAACACATTTTCTACCTTAAAAAGTTTCGGATAAACATCTGAACGGCCTTTTATAGGGCACATAGAAGAGTTTGAGAAATAAAAACAAATTACAGTTTCTAGAAGGGGAATTGTTTTTAATCCTTCATGAATTCGAAGTGATGTGAAATGTTCTGTCCAGTAAATGAATTCGAAGTGAAGTGAAATAGCCTATCAAATAAAGGAATTCGAAGTGAAGTGAAATATTCTATCCTTCTAAATGATTTAAAAGAGAATTGTTTCATATACTGTGTCTGTGTTATACCTATAGTGTTCCTTACAAGTGATCTAGTCTTCTTTAGAACGTTATTTGAAAAGGTAATATACTTTCAAAATGGAGTTCGTTTGCATGCTTTAATCAATTCATACAGTCCACTAAGGGTAAAGTAAATTCAATTGTAACATTTTAAGCATTTGAATACTTGAACTCAAAGTTCACACTTAAAGAATAGAAAGAGACCATGACTTTCAGCACTACTTTGTGGCCTTTTAACATAATTGCCAAACTTAGTCAAGCTATCTCTTTAATTTTTTAACCCATAAAAACAAGGACGTGTCAGCTATAATATCACAGGAACTTAGGTGATATTAGGCTATTGTTATATGAAGGAAACTCAACAATAATGTCTGATATGGGTCCAAAGAAATAGGGAGAATAGCAGACATTAAATCGTGTTGTTAATCCAGTAATTGTCAGCAGATGTATTTTTAAAAAATTAGCATATGCATCTTTTGATATGAATGAACTTTTCAATGTGGTGTCTATTTTCCCTTGAACTATCCCTATAAGCTATCACTATATGTAGAAATATATGTGATTGTTTTTCATAATATTTTAAAAATGAATTAAAAAGTAGATTTTTAATTTAAAAGTTTATATTATATTATGAATTCGATTACCCAAAATAAATTATGATCTTCGCTTCATACCGATCTCGTTCGCATGTCAATTTTTCCGGCCTATATCATCCACAAATTTTTTCGTTACTGAAGCAATTTATGACAGCAGTTAAAAATAATGCTATTTAGTTAAGGAAATCAATATATTTCTCTTTACATTATTTTAGGAGAAAACAAAAATTACAGCTAGTATCATTTCATAACAATACACTAAATTTACCTAAAGAAGCGTATGTAGGAAATTTGATTTTATCTGTTTAGCTAAATTCACAGATAAACAAATTCAGATTTTTCCATTTAAATCAAAATAATGCTGAATTTAAAGGAAAATGCTATTTTTCGATATAATTTAACACCTGTACAAAATTACTCAGATGTTTCTCAGCTTTCCTCTTAACCTTTTTTTAGCTTCCCACTCAGCTCTTCTAATAAATTGATGTTTACAGAGCATTATTACAATACATACAACAATATAAGGATGCTACAATTTTCATCAAGTAAATTGCTATCTTATCTGTTATTTCTATGCGAAATCCCTTTTCTTTTTGTGATTAGAGTAATAAAGCTCAGCTGTGAAACCCGTATCCCTCATCACTCTATCTATTAAGAAGTAACTAAGAATAAACTTTTTCATCCCTCTTGTGGTTCCCTTGAGCCTGTAGTACGTTTTCCCTTCCAGATACAAAATATAATTACAGGATTCCTGAAATATTGTTATGATAAAAGGAAATGTCATTGTTTAGCACACAAGAAAAGGGGATTATGAGATTAGAAACAGTCTTCGCGTACCGTATCATTTTGTGTTTCATAAACATTTTCTATATTACGGAAGATAGCAATTATAACTTTCAATTATCGCTATCGCCCAGTTTCATCAAAATATTTAAATATTTAATCCATAAATTATCCTTAACGGATTTCGTGATCGAAAGTTTCCCGGGGAAATATTGCAAATTTTTTAATCTACACATATAAGACGCACCACCTGCGATTATTGAGTGGTATAAACGCGTGGATAAATTTTTGAATCTTAAACCAAAGTAAATTTAGTAGAATAAAATGCGGATGTCAGAGATTTGGGACGATAGAATCAAGAGTGATGGACATAAACACTTCAAATATGTTGCATTCAACCTGATTATCTACGAATAGTTTTTATGGTCTTTTGAAAATATGTTAAACTTATCCTAACTTATTCAGAAAACAGTGACTTTCTTTGCAGGAACTCAGATAAGTTAACTTCCATGGTAACTAGCGGACCGCAACCAACTGAATAGTAGTAGAATCGATGGTAAGTATTGGTTAGGCTCAGGTAAAGCACATCTTCAATGACATCCTAAGCAAAGGGGATGTATTAATACTCCATTAGGCAGTCTGATTCGGGGTCGGATGTAAGGTAAATTATAAAGCAAACTCACTAGCCCAGTATGGGAAGTTTGATAGTAAAGGATTGCTTCAGATTTAAAGGGCCGCTTAGACAAGATCACGGGATACATATATACATATATATATATATATATATACACATAACACATACATACATATATACATACAAAAGAGGTAAGCAATGATAAGTAATCCTACGTTAATAACCCGCGGTAGTTTCGTTAGAACAGACTACCTGAAATTTCTTTTCTCAGTATCTCGATACTTTCAGGTACTTTTGTTATGCTTTTCATAGAACAATTTATAATTTGCATTTTTAAGGCTCATCTGTTATTATAGATGCTTTAATCTTCTCCAGTACTCACTGAAGTAGCTTGTGATCTCATTCTTAAAGAATTTATGTCCTACTATGTAGAATTACAATCAACAGTTAACGTAGGCATCATTCAGCATCTATTTGGCCAATAAAATTAGGATTGTCTTAGATTAAAGCCATGCCAAACTTTAATCTGAAGCTTACTTTCTATAATTATTGCCACACTTCGAAAACTGCCAAAGGCCAAACTTAATTCTTGTGTTTCACATGAGTTGAATATTTTGAATTCGCCCACGAAATATCGTTTAATTAGTTTAGTCCGAAAAAATAAATAAAATTTTATTTCTTATAAGTGCTGTCTCGTTTTTCTGGTACTACTTTTACTAATTCAAGTCCAAGAATGTAACCCCGATGTTGTTTTGTATTTTTCTTCAGTGAGTGATATGCAAATCATGACACAAAGAAATTACACATTGTTTTCATACATGTGCTTATGTAAATGGTCATCAGCAAACTCTAACAGTTTCGTATGATACAGTTAATTTTACTAATATTGCTGATATTCTTCAAAGATGTAATCGGATATACAAATTCAAAGTACAACGCCTTGGAGTGTCAAATATTTGTAAAAACTTTTTACTCGTAATAAATATCTGTAATTCCATAGCAATATTTAAAGATCAATGAATATGCAGTAATTTCAGTGTAAGAGAGATAATTACTGCTTATTCCTCGTTAGATTATTACTAGTTCCTTCTTTATTTGTCCTCTGAAGATAAGATAATTTTTAATCAACAATTATCAACTTATTATTTGCAAAATTTAGCTCAACTAACTTTGTGCTTTATCAAAAATGCTCAACCGTGCACTTAAGAAATTTAAGCATCGTGACAATAAAGGAGAAACTATAGTTTCGAGAGAAATGGCTCTTTTCCCGTTCAGAATATTGCATTACTCACTTTGTACCTAGTTCTGTGTTAACACCGTTTTAAATAACAGTTGTTTAGAGCTGCATAATGTACTTTATAATTTTCGAAGATTTTCCAACGCATTACTCTACGGATATAATTATAGTCTTTCAGCATTCAACACCTGCGAACAAATTGAGCCAATTAAATTTGTGGAGAATTTCAATAGAATAGATTTTAACGTTGTGAAAAGCATTTAAAATCTAAGCAGTCTTGAAAATAAGTACTTATAAACGCTGTTGCATATTATACCTTATGAGTATTAGGTACATTTTTAGTTCTGTATTAAAACACTTTCGATTATAAGTTACATGCTTACAGTGATAAAACTTTAATGTAAAATTTGTTTCTGTAATGAGATTTATTCATGATAAATATTAAATAGTCTTGGAATGTGCAAATATAACTTTTTGAATATGCTTAGTAATAAATGGTAAACATAATTAATGACAATAACTTTGAATCAGCCAGCAATTTAGCCTAAATGTTTTTATATTTTTAAAATTTAATGTACAGGCCTGTATGAAAATATTAGATAATCTTGGAATGTGTAAATATAATTTTTTTGGATATACTTAGTAATAAAAGGAAAACACGATTAATGACTATAACTTAAAATCAGCCAGCAATTAAGTCTAAATGTTCTTTTTATATTTTTAAAATTTAATGTACGGTATTAAATAAAGTTTTTGTAAGAATTGTTTTTTATTACACATTTTCATTTTATTCTGTTTTAAGTGCTATCTTAAATTAGCAACAAATAAATTATCGTATTTCATTTTAATCATCACTGTTGATGCCGATGAAAGTTCAAACTAATACGTAACACTGTAAATTATTAATTGTTCATATCTATTTATACTAACAAAGAATAAATTATTTTTTTTTCATATTGCGCGTGGAAAAGGACTGTATCTTGATGATTAATCTGCAAAAGTGGGGGAGAGAATAATCAGATGCTGGCAGAGTATGCAAGCAGTGTTGCTTATTTAGCCTTTTCATGACATAGTCAGGAAAACAAAATAAAAAAATTAAATCCAACCATGGTAATTTGCATCTAGCCATTTGGCGCTTTTAGAGACATGAAGATTATCATTTATACATAATTCGGACATCATTTTATTAATTTCCCCACATCACATTTATAAAGTTCACATGGCATATATAATTAAAGGCGCTCTAACGCTTACCAATAAAATTTAGCAAGCTTTCCACAATGGAAGGAGTATTTCTAAAAGAGAAAAAAAGGAATATTATTTAAGTACACATCGTGCGTGATAAAATGGATTTTTCACTCTGCAGAATTTACACGATTTAAAATAAAACACTTTGATTTACATAAAAGGATTAAATATGAATTTTCTTTAGGAAATCATGTTTAGAGCAAAATATTTTTACACAAAAATGTTGTTTCAGCGTTAAAATTTTATCTGAATAAATTTGCTGCCATAAAAATTTAAACTTGTAAAGTGATTTCAAGGTCTTTTATTCAAACATTTGCCAGAATTGCGCGACTCTAAATTCAAAATTGTGAAGCTGGTGACTCAAAAAATTAGGAGACCTCTAGATAGTTAAGTATAGTAATTTGCACTTCGTTAGTACAGTGAAATCTCTTTCGATCGTTCCTCGAATAATCGTTTTCCCGTATGGTTCGTTTATTTCATCCAGTCCCAAATAAATTCCATAGTAAAATAAGCAATAGCAGATAGCATCGACCAATTCTTTATCCAACGTATTACCGCAATATATGTTTAGAATATTATTTTTTACTATTTTACTGGATCTATATTTTTTCCAAAATAACAAAACCTAAAATTTAAATGCCTGGATTGTGCTAAAATGACGCCATTACTAAGCAATTAACAGAACAATTAGGATACATTTAGGCTGGACTCGACAAAATCTTCCAGAGAAACGGAGACATCAGCAAACTGTATTGAGATTCAAGGACCAGTATGAACTCTCTTTCTGACTGAACTTTTTGATCGTGTATATTTTTCTTGTTTATTTTGTTTCTAGTTTTTATTGTTGGTTTCTAGTTTATATTGCTGTCTTCTTTTGTTTCCTGATACTTTGTAATATTTTGGGCTGCCTGATCTGTATGAATTAATTTCCGGAATAAAGCCATATGTAAGAACAACATTTAGGATGCACGCTTTTCACTTTACTATGAACTTTTTACTTAGCATTGAAAACAGCTAGATAACACGTTTCAAAGATCGTACCGATCTTTAGTACAAAAATTTCATGGAAAGAGTGGGCATCTGTGGATCCTGTACGAACATCATCTCAGATTAACATCAACTCAGATTAAACAGCTTCGAAAGCTGTTGAAAGTGTACCAATCACGAGACGCTTACAATGAAGACGGAAATGGTATATTTTATAGCTGCATCCCTAACAGCCCATTTACGTGCAGTGGTAAGTTCTGCCATGGTCATAAAGGGTCAAAAGAGACGATTTCTATGTTTTTTTACGTCAATAATGATGGAACCGATAAACGAGAGTCAGGTGTTCTAAAAATATGTAAACTTTACCAGTAAAATATATCGCGAATAACAAGGCATGGATATATATATATACAGTCGAACCTCCATATATTGAACTTCCCCATATCGAAATTTTCTATATATCGAACTCTTAGCAAATCTCCATGGTCATTACACAGAAAAACTGTTTCTATATATCGAAAAAATCTCTATATATCGAAATTTTTTGAAGACATATTGGGAGATTTTATTCCACTTCAGAATAAAATCTTCCAACTTTTGGCGATTGAAACAATACGTCGTGGACTTCAATTCGCGGAAAATGTCCAAGATGAAGTTTTTAGTGAACTGATTAATGAGAGCATTTCTTTGATGAACTTTCCGCAAAACTGGCTGTTCAGTAAGATATTCGTAGTTTTTTTTAAAGAATGTAACTGTGATCACTGTAACCACTGTCTGGATTGTTTTTTTTAAAGTATATAATACTGAATAAATCTTTCATATTGATTCATTTTTAGTTAACTTTCATTTAATGTGATTCGCATATAAATTAGATATGGAGTTTCGTATAAGAAAATTAGCTTTAATTTTAATGTTTTAGGAGAATTATGATAAAACTAAGATCAATTCTATATATCGAAATTTCTACATATCGAATTTTTTTCCTGCATTTTGCTACTTCGATATATGGAGGTTCGACTGTATGTATATATATATATATATATATATATATATATATATATATATATATATATATATATATATATATATATATATATATATATATATATATCACTCCATGCCAGAACAAAGAGATGCTTTAATTGACTAGCCTTTGTTCTAGCATACCCAACTGTAATTGTTGTGATTGATTAATTAGACTAATAATTGCCCTCTGTCGCTTATTTGTCGGATTGAGTCAACGAGGTCAAATTTGATTCAACGTAAGAGAAAGTTACATTCCATATTTCACGCGAAGTGTCATCTGCACTAATAATTAAATCATTCTACTCCACTAAATATTATTAGTTATTTTAAAACTGCTCACATTTCGTTCTTCATTTATTTTCAAGCTGTGTTAGATACCATATCAAGTAATTTTGTTTTGCAAAATAAAATATACTTTCCTGTACGACATCAAGTCTCATCCGTTTCACCCATTGGGGCTTATTTTATTACAGTTGTGCATAATTGTGCATAATATGTATATATATATATATATATATATATATATATATATATATATATATATATATATATAAATGCATGTATTGTGTATATACAGGGTGCACACCTATATCCGTTACACCCCTCGTAACTTCTAAACGGTGACAGCTTAGGCCATAAAGTTGGTGTCTAGGTATAGTAAAAATTCTCTGCGCTACTCGATGGGACAACTTACAACGCCGTCTATCGGCAAATTTTGGAATTAGCGTTTTTATCTCAAAAATGGTACGAGATACGGGGAAAAAAAGTCACTTAAAAAGTTGTTCAGGATCATCGATTTAGCAAGCAAAGACACTTTGCGCACATAAATTCTTAAAACAGAATGTAGAAAATGAACATTTATTTGGTAACGATTTCTAAAATTGTAATGTGATAAAGAGTGGAAGAAAGAAACTGAGGCACTTCCCTATCTTCAGGATCATTTATTTATGTTGCTTTAAATGGTCTCTATTAGCCATTATACACATTTGCACCCTGGGCTGGATTTCTCGCTGCCACACGACGTTTCACAACGCCATGGTGTTGAAAGTCACGACAAAACAAATGCTCCTTTTCTACATTCTGTTTTGAGTATTAATGTGTGCAAGGAGTCTTTTCTTACTATACCGATGTTGCTGAACAACATTGTAATCGACTTCTTTCCGTATCTCGTGCCGTTTTTGAGATAAATACGCTAATTCCAAAATTTGCCGATATATGACGTTGTAAGTTGTCTCATCGAGTAGCACATAGCCTTTTTACTATACCTAGACTCCAACTTTATGGCTTAAGCTGTCACCGTTTAGAAGTTAAGAAGGTGTGACGGATATAGGTTGGGACCCTGAATATACGAGGGTAGGCTGAAAAGTAATGCACACATGCTTGTAGATCGAGAACAAAAAGAAATAGCGAGATCGTGCAAAAAGAACACTAAAGTACAATTCTTAAGCTTCAAAATCATATATTTATTTTTCAACATAGTCACCGGTAAGGCGAACACATTTCTCCCAACGTGTAACAAGTTTTCTCATTCCGTCACTAAAAAATTCTTCCGACTTTTCTCGAATCCGCGACTTGACAGCTGCCTTCACCACATCGTCCGAGGTGTTTTGATTACCCTTTAGGTCTCTCTTGAGTAGAGGAAAAAAAAATATA
>OU015491.1:158365917-158375917 GCA_907164885.2 Dolomedes plantarius
AATATGAAAAAATTAAGGTTTTTCAAATTTTTTGCTAACTTCGATGGCATTGCGCGACCGGAAGACAAATTAATAAAAAAATAATAATTAGTGCTTTTTTAACGTCTATACAAATGGCAACTTTTGTGCACTCTAGTGATCTGTAATTAAAAAAAATTTTTTTTCGAACCACCCTAATGCCTATGTAGTATGTGTTACTAATAGCAGTAACTTTAAATGTGTTTTTCTCAAAATAAAAATTTTCATGTCATGCGAATATTCAAACTGCTCCAGGCGCATTTCTAATTATCGTATTGCTTTGAAATTTAAATTTTAGATACTTAACTGTATATCAAATAAATCTTATTGAATAAAATTATGCTTCGTAGCTCAGAATTTCTAATTTTGTACTTGAAAAGATGATTATAGGCATTTTGCGTAATAAAAGGGGTGTTTTCATTATTATTATTATTTTTCCTTTATATTTTTAATGAATGCTTCAAATAAGCAATAACTTTCATTGTTAGTCCTATAAGGTATCCTGTAAATTAAAATTACCATATTATATGCAAAAGAAATGCGCATGGAACATTTTTAATTAGGCCAATTTTTAATATAATTAATAATTCATAATTCATAAATTATTAATATTTCATTTTTAAATTTTAACCACATTTACATACCTATGGTACTAATCACATATTCAAATTTCAAGCAAATCCATTCAAAACAAAAAAAAGTTAGGTTTGAAGGTCCACTGTCCCCTTAAGTGGTTTGTGTTTATAGGCATGTAGGTGGAACTATATCAAATAACAAATGCATACGACATGAAAGTTCATACGGACTTAACAGAATATGTTAATCTAATTATGTTTATTTAATACTGTCAAACACATTTTCTACCTTAAAAAGTTTCGGATAAACATCTGAACGGCCTTTTATAGGGCACATAGAAGTTTGAGAAATAAAAACAAATTACAGTTTCTAGAAGGGGAATTGTTTTTAATCCTTCATGAATTCGAAGTGATGTGAAATGTTCTGTCCAGTAAATGAATTCGAAGTGAAGTGAAATAGCCTATCAAATAAAGGAATTCGAAGTGAAGTGAAATATTCTATCCTTCTAAATGATTTAAAAGAGAATTGTTTCATATACTGTGTCTGTGTTATACCTATAGTGTTCCTTACAAGTGATCTAGTCTTCTTTAGAACGTTATTTGAAAAGGTAATATACTTTCAAAATGGAGTTCGTTTGCATGCTTTAATCAATTCATACAGTCCACTAAGGGTAAAGTAAATTCAATTGTAACATTTTAAGCATTTGAATACTTGAACTCAAAGTTCACACTTAAAGAATAGAAAGAGACCATGACTTTCAGCACTACTTGTGGCCTTTTAACATAATTGCCAAACTTAGTCAAGCTATCTCTTTAATTTTTTAACCCATAAAAACAAGGACGTGTCAGCTATAATATCACAGGAACTTAGGTGATATTAGGCTATTGTTATATGAAGGAAACTCAACAATAATGTCTGATATGGGTCCAAAGAAATAGGGAGAATAGCAGACATTAAATCGTGTTGTTAATCCAGTAATTGTCAGCAGATGTATTTTTAAAAAATTAGCATATGCATCTTTTGATATGAATGAACTTTTCAATGTGGTGTCTATTTTCCCTTGAACTATCCCTATAAGCTATCACTATATGTAGAAATATATGTGATTGTTTTTCATAATATTTTAAAAATGAATTAAAAAGTAGATTTTAATTTAAAAGTTTATATTATATTATGAATTCGATTACCCAAAATAAATTATGATCTTCGCTTCATACCGATCTCGTTCGCATGTCAATTTTTCCGGCCTATATCATCCACAAATTTTTTCGTTACTGAAGCAATTTATGACAGCAGTTAAAAAATAATGCTATTTAGGTTAAGGAAATCAATATATTTCTCTTTACATTATTTAGGAGAAAACAAAATTACAGCAGTATCATATCTTCATAACAATACACTAAATTTACCTAAAGAAGCGTATGTAGGAAATTTGGATTTATCTGTTTGAGCTAAGATTCACAGATAAACAAATTCAGATTTTTCCATTTAAATCAAAATAATGCTGAATTTAAGGAAAATGCTATTTTTCGATATAATTTAACACCTGTACAAAATTACTCAGATGTTCTCAGCTTTCCTCTTAACCTTTTTTTTAGCTTCCCACTCAGCTCTTCTAATAAATTGATGTTTACAGAGCATTATTACAATACATACAACAATATAAGGATGCTACAATTTCATCAAGTAAATTGGCTATCTTATCTGTTATTTCTATGCGAAATCTTTTCTTTTTGTGATTAGAGTAATAAAGCTCAGCTGTGAACCCGTATCCCTCATCACTCTATCTATTAGAAGGACTAAGATAAACTTTTTCATCCCTCTTGTGGTTCCCTTGAGCCTGTAGTACGTTGTCCCTTCCAGATACAAAATATAATTACAGGATTCCTGAAATATTGTTATGATAAAGGAAATGTCATTGTTTAGCACACAAGAAAAGGGGATTATGAGATTAGAACAGTCTTCGCGTACCGTATCATTTTGTGTTCATAAACATTTTCTATATTACGGAAGATAGACAATTATAACTTTCAATTATCGCTATCGCCCAGTTTCATCAAAATATTAAATATTTAATCCATAAATTATCCTTAACGGATTTCGTGATCGAAAGTTTCCCGGGGGAAATATTGCAAATTTTTTAATCTACACATATAAGACGCACCACCTGCGATTATTGAGTGGTATAAACGCGTGGATAATTTTTGAATCTTAAACCAAAGTAAAATTTAGTAGAATAAAATGCGGATGTTCAGAGGATTTGGGACGATAGAATCAAGAGTGATGGACATAAACACTTCAATAGTTGCATTCAACCTGATTATCTACGAATAGTTTTTATGGTCTTTTGAAAAGTGTATGTTAAACTTATCCTAACTTATTCAGAAAACAGTGACTTTCTTTGCAGGAACTCAGATAAGTTAACTTCCATGGTAACTACGGACCGCAACCAACTGAATAGTAGTAGAATCGATGGTAAGTATTGGTTAGGCTCAGGTAAAGCACATCTTCAATGACATCCTAAGCAAAGGGGATGTATTAATACTCCATTAGGCAGTCTGATTCGGGGTCGGATGTAAGGTAAATTAAAGCAAACTCACTAGCCCAGTATGGGAAGTTTGATAGTAAAGGATTGCTTCAGATTTAAGGGCCGCTTAGACAAGATCACGGGATACATATATACATATATATATATATTATACACATAACACATACATACATATATACATACAAAGAGGTAAGCAATGGATAAGTAATCCTACGTTAATAACCCGCGGTAGTTTCGTTAGAACAGACTACCTGAAATTTCTTTTCTCAGTATCTCGATACTTTCAGGTACTTTTGTTATGTTTCATAGAACAATTTATAATTTGCATTTTTAAGGCTCATCTGTTATATAGAGCTTTAATCTTCTCCAGTACTCACTGAAGTAGCTTGTGATCTCATTCTTAAAGAATTTATGTCCTACTATGTAGATTACAATCACAGTTAACGTAGGCAGCATTCAGCATCTATTGGCCAATAAAATTAGGATTGTCTTAGATTAAAGCCATGCCAAACTTTAATCTGAAGCTTACTTTCTATAAATTTGCCACACTTCGAAAACTGCCAAAGGCCAAACTTAATTCTTTGTGTTTCACATGAGTTGAATAGTTTGAATTCGCCCACGAAATATCGTTTAAGTTAGTTGGTAGGTCCGAAAAAATAAATAAAATTTTATTTTCTTATAAGTGCTGTCTCGTTTTTCTGGTACTACTTTTACTAATTCAAGTCCAAGAATGTAACCCCGATGTTGTTTTGTATTTTTCTTCAGTGAGTGATATGCACATCATGACACAAAGAAATTACACATTGTTTTCATACATGTGCTTATGTAAATGGTCATCAGCAAACTCTACACAGTTTCGTATGATACAGTTAATTTTACTAATATTGGCTGATATTCTTCAAAGATGTAATCGGATATACAAATTCAAAGTACAACGCCTTGGAGTGTCAAATATTTGTAAAAACTTTTTACTCGTAATAAATATCTGTAATTCCATAGCAATATTTAAAGATCAATGAATATGCAGTAATTTCAGTGTAAGAGAGATAATTACTGCGTATTCCTCGTTAGATTATTACTAGTTCCTTCTTTATTTGTCCTCTGAAGATAAGATAATTTTTAATCAACAATTATCAACTTATTATTTGCAAAATTTAGCTCACTAACTTTGTGCTTTATCAAAAATGCTCAACCGTGCACTTAAGAATTTAAGCATCGTGACAATAAAGGAGAACTATAGTTTCGAGAGAAATGGCTCTTTTCCCGTTCAGAATATTGCATTACTACACTTTGTACCTAGTTTCTGTGTTAACACCGTTTTAATAACAGTTGTTAGAGCTGCAATATGTACTTTATAATTTCGAAGATTTTCCAACGCATTACCTACGGATATAATTATAGTCTTTCAGCATTCAACACCTGCGAACAAATTGAGCCAATTAAATTTGTGGAGAATTTCAATAGAATAGATTTTAACGTTGTGAAAAAGCATTTAAAATCTAAGCAGTCTTGAAATAAGTACTTATAACGCTGTTGCATATTATACCTTATGAGTATAGGTACATTTTTTAGTTCTGTATTAAAACACTTTCGATTATTAGTACATGCTTACAGTGATAAAACTTTAATGTAAAATTTGTTTCTGTAATGAATTTATTCATGATAAATATTAAATAGTCTTGGAATGTGCAAATATAACTTTTTGAATATCTTAGTAATAAATGGTAAACATAATTAATGACAATAACTTTGAATCAGCCAGCAATTTAGCCTAAATGTTTTTATATTTTTAAAATTAATGTACAGGCCTGTATGAAAATATTAGATAATCTTGGAATGTGTAAATATAATTTTTTTGGATATACTTAGTAATAAAAGGAAAACACGATTAATGACTATAACTTAAAATCAGCCAGCAAGTTAAGTCTAAATGTTCTTTTTATATTTTTAAATTTATGTACGGTATTAAATAAAGTTTTTGTAAGAATTGTTTTTTATTACACTTTTCATTTTATTCTGTTTTAAGTGCTATCTTAAATAGCAACAATAAATTATCGTATTTCATTTTAATCATCACGTTGAGATGCCGATGAAAGGTCAAACTAATACGTAACACTGTAATTAATTAATGTTCATACTATTTATACTAACAAAGAATAAATTATTTTTTTTTCATATTGCGCGTGGAAAAAGGACTGTATCTTGATGATTAATCTGCAAAAGTGGGGGAGAGAATAATCAGATGCTGGCAGAGTATGCAAGCAGTGTTGCTTATTTAGGCCTTTTCATGACATCGTCAGGAAACAAATAAAAAAATTAAATCCAACCATGGTAATTTGCATCTAGCCATTTGGCGCTTTAGGACCTGAAGATTATCCTTTATACATAATTCGGACATCATTTTATTAATTTCCCCACATCACATTTATAAAGTTCACATGGCATATATATTAAAGCGCTCTAACGCTTACAATAAAATTTAGCAGCTTTCCACAATGGAAGGAGTATTTCTAAAAGAGAAAAAAGGAATATTATTTAGTACACATCGTGCGTGATAAAATGGATTTTTCACTCTGCAGAATTTACACGATTTAAAATAAAACACTTTGATTTACATAAAAGGATTAAATATGAATTTTCTTTAGGAAATCATGTTTAGAGCAAAATATTTTTACACAAAAATGTTGTTTCAGCGTTAAAATTTAATCTGAATAAATTTGCTTGCCATAACAATTTAAACTTGTAAAGTGATTTCAAGGTCTTTATTCAAACATTTGCCAGAATTGCGCGACTCTAAATTCAAAATTGTGAAGCTGGGACTCAAGAAAAATTAGGAGACCTCTAGATAGTTAAGTATAGTAATTTGCACTTCGTTAGTACAGTGAAATCTCTTTCGATCGTTCCTCGAATAATCGTTTCCCGTATGGTTCGTTTATTTCATCCAGTCCCAAATAAATTCCATAGTAAAATAAGCAATAGCAGATAGCCATCGACCAATTCTTTATCAACGTATTACCGCAATATATGTTTAGATATTATTTTTTACTATTTTACTGGATCTATATTTTTTCCAAATAACAAAACCTAAAATTTAAATGCCTGGGATTGTTCTAAAATGACGCCATTACTAAGCAATTAACAGAACAATTAGGATACATTTAGGCTGGACTCGACAAAATCTTCCAGAGAAACGGAGACATCAGCAAACTGTATTGAGATTCAAGGACCAGTATGAACTCTCTTTCTGATCTGACTTTTTGATCGTGTATATTTTTCTTGTTTATTTTGTTTCTAGTTTTATTGTTGGTTTCTAGTTTATATTGCTGTCTTCTTTGTTTCCTGATACTTTGTAATATTTGGGCTGCCTGATCTGTATGAATTAATTTCCGGAATAAAGCCATATGTAAGAACAACATTTAGGATGCAACGCTTTTCACTTTACTATGAACTTTTACTTAGCATTGAAAACAGCTAGATAACACGTTTTCAAAGATCGTACCGATCTTTAGTACAAAAATTTCATGGAAAGAGTGGGCATCCTGTGGATCCTTACGAACATCATCTCAGATTAACATCAACTCAGATTAAACAGCTTCGAAAGCTGTTGAAAGTGTACCAATCACGAGACGCTTACAATGAAGACGGAAATGGTATATTTTATAGCTGCAATCCCTAACGCCCATTTACGTGCAGTGGTAAGTTTGCCATGGTCATAAAGGGTAAAAGAGACGATTTCTATGTTTTTTACGTCAATAATGATGGAACCGATAAACTAGAGTCAGTTGTTCTAAAAATATGTAAACTTTACCAGTAAAATATATCGCGAATAACAAGGCATGGATATATATATATACAGTCGAACCTCCATATATGGAACTTCCCCATACTCGAAATTTTCTATATATCGAACTCTTAGCAAATCTCCATGGTTCATTACCAGAAACAACTGTTTCTATATATCGAAAAAATCTCTATATATCGAAATTTTTTGAAGACTATTGGGAGATTTTATTCCACTTCAGAATAAAATCTTCCAACTTTTGGCGATTGAAACAATACGTCGTGGGACTTCAATTCGCGGAAAAGTCCAAGATGAAGTTTTTAGTGAACTGATAATGAGAGCATTTCTTTGATGAACTTTCGCAAAACTGGCTGTTCAGTAAGATATTCGTAGTTTTTTTAAAGAATGTAACTGGATCACTGTAACCACTGTCTGGATGTTTTTTTTAAAGTATATAATACTGAATAAATCTTTCATATTGATTCAGTTTTAGTTAACTTTCATTTAATGTGATTCGCATATAAATAGATATGGAGTTTCGTATAAGAAAATTAGCTTAATTTTAATGTTTAGGAGAATTATGATAAAACTAAGATAATTCTATATATCGAAATTTTCTACATATCGAATTTTTTTCCTGCATTTTGCTTACTTCGATATATGGAGGTTCGACTGTATGTATATATATATATATATATATATATATATATATAGTATATATACTATATATATATATATATTATATATATATATATATATATATATATCACTCCATGCCAGAACAAAGAGATGCTTTAATTGACTAGCCTTTGTTCTAGCATACCCAACTGTAATTGTTGTGATTGATTAATTAGACTAATAATTGCCCTCTGTCGCTTATTTGTCGGATTGAGTCAACGAGGTCAAATTTGATTCAACGTAAGAGAAAGTTACATTCCATATTTCACGCGAAGTGTCATCTGCACTAATAATTAAATCATTCTACTCCACTAAATATTATTAGTTATTTTAAAACTGCTCACATTTCGTTCTTCATTTATTTTCAAGCTGTGTTAGATACCATATCAAGTAATTTTGTTTTGCAAAATAAAATATACTTTCCTGTACGACATCAAGTCTCATCCGTTTCACCCATTGGGGCTTATTTATTACAGTTGTGCATAATTGTGCATAATATGTATATATATATATATATATATATATATATATATATATATATATATATATATATATATAAATGCATGTATTGTGTATATACAGGGTGCACACCTATATCCGTCACACCTTCTTAACTTCTAAACGGTGACAGCTTAAGCCATAAAGTTGGTGTCTAGGTATAGTAAAAATTCTCTGCGCTACTCGATGGGACAACTTACAACGCCGTCTATCGGCAAATTTTGGAATTAGCGTTTTTATCTCAAAAATGGTACGAGATACGGGGAAAAAAAGTCACTTAAAAAGTTGTTCAGGATCATCGATTTAGCAAGCAAAGACACTTTGCGCACATAAATTCTTAAAACAGAATGTAGAAAATGACATTTATTTGGTACCGATTTCTCAAATTGTAATGTGATAAGAGTGAAGAAAGAAACGAGGCACTTCCCTATCTTCCGGATCATTTAATTTATGTGCTTTTAAATGGTCTCTATTAGCCATTATACACATTTGCACCCTGGGCTGGATTTCTCGCTGCCACACGACGTTTCACAACGCCATGGTGTTGAAAGTCACGACAAAACAAATGCTCCTTTTCTACATTCTGTTTTGAGTATTAATGTGTGCAGGAGGTCTTTTCTTACTATACCGATGTTGCGAGACAACATTGTAATCGACTTCTTTCCGTATCTCGTGCCGTTTTTGAGATAAATACGCTAATTCCAAAATTTGCCGATATATGACGTTGTAAGTTGTCTCATCGAGTAGCACATAGCCTTTTTACTATACCTAGACTCCAACTTTATGGCTTAAGCTGTCACCGTTTAGAAGTTAAGAAGGTGTGACGGATATAGGTTGGGACCCTGAATATACGAGGGTAGGCTGAAAAGTAATGCACACATGCTTGTAGATCGAGAACAAAAAGAAATAGCGAGATCGTGCAAAAAGAACACTAAAGTACAATTCTTAAGCTTCAAATCATATATTTATTTTTCAACATAGTCACCAGGAGGCGAACACATTTCTCCCAACCGTGTAACAAGTTTTCTCATTCCGTCACTAAAAAATTCTTCCGACTTTTCCTCGAATCCGCGACTTGACAGCTGCCTTCACCACCTCGTCCGAGGTGTTTTGATTACCCTTTATAGGTCTCTCTTGAGTAGAGGAAAAAAAATATAAATTGCAAGGCGCAAGATCGGGGAATAAGGAGGGTGTGGAATCGGTTCAAACTTCAGGTTTCGCAGAGCCTCTCCAGTCCGACGCTGTTCTCAGCCTGTCAGATGGCGTGGGTAACCCATCGAGCACCAGATTTTACGGTATCCCAATCGTTCTATAATGAAGCAGAACACATCCCTTGGATAATCTATTATGGTTTTGCGATACGCTTTTGAGTTATTTCCCGGTCATTTGGAATCAAATCGTCGACGAGTTTTCTATTTCATCGTCTGTGGCAGTGATCGGACGTCCGTTCGTGTTTCATCAACAATTATGGCTTTTCCAGGCTCGAAAACCACGAAATTTTTATTGCCCATATCGATTTTACAGTACTCCTATCAACAGCATCATCACCTTAAACAGCCTTTAAACGACGATGAATCTCAGTAGGACTTACTTTTTCAGCTGTTAAAAATTCGATAACAGCGCACTGTATAACTCACCGTTGACATAGCACTAGAACACGGCTCCATACTACTACCGCTTTTCAAATACACAGGATAAACAGAACGATTTCAAACCTGCGCATGCGTATTGAGGAGGGATGGAACTTCCAAATGCCACTTGGCGCTGATTTGAAGGTCATTTCGTTCGCGCTCTACAAGCATGTGTGCATTACTTTTCAGCCTACCTACGTATATATAAAATTTCAGGTTTAAGTATTCTTAGGAAATAATGGTTAATTGCGCAATTACTTATAAACTTTG